>VKKT01000120.1:376134-387250 GCA_008038995.1 Haliotis laevigata
GCCATCAATTCAGTAAAACATGTCTCTGATTTTCAAACACACTAGGTTTATCTCCTAAATGATTGCACGAATAATATGAAGTAACGCAGCCTTTAAATATCTCAACATTTTGTAACTGTAATTTTGATCTAATTCTAGGTCACAAGGAAGCTTTTATTACACGCATCATAGGCTTTGCTTTTATGACGATGGGTCAGGATACGCTCACCTTTCTCGAAGACCTGACATGATCAATATTTGATATGATTCAGATGCACTTGCTCATAATATTGTTAGATTTGTACTATCGACTCTGTTTTCAGAATATAAATATTGACGTATTTTGTCAACATATGCTTCACATCAACAGAGAAAACTCCAGCGGTGTTACGAAGGAAGACCTATGTTTTAATGATTCATCCCCTGTTCCAGGCTGCACATCTGATGTTGAAGACAGCCCTGTACGATGACGACGAGAAGGTCCGATATGAAGCCCTCCTACAATACCAGGCTCACCCAAAGGCAGCAATAATCGCCCCCATGTACAGGCAACAAGGGTGAATATTGACTAGTCATAGAAAAATACATATGAAAATATGAATATTTATGAACGACACACACGACTTCTTCAGTACCTTCCAATGTATTCTGTTGTAAACATCTATAAGAGAGTAAGGGCTCACCGCCTCTTTAAACAGTAATTCAGATAAACCAAGGTTTCTGAGCTCAATAAAGAGCAAGTGAAGCGAAACCAGTAACATGATTCTGAGGAAGAAAAAGCTCCAAAATCGGACGAAACTGAGATTTAAGCTCATGGAACAGTAGAGAGAACAGCGAGATGGGGGTTTCTCAACGGATCCTGATGTTGCTGAGGGAAATCAACTCTGCACAGCAGTATGGGTCTTCCTCAACGAATTGGTCACCTTGATTCACTAGAACAATGTTTACATTGTGTGAAAACATGTTACGGCTGTTGTATTGTGCTTCCTATTTCAGAGTTATCAATGGTTCCATACTTGACTATAGACACAGGCAGGGGATTCAGTTACACGACCGACACAAACGAGCGTTACCAGAGTTCGAATTTAGTTTGGCCTCGCCAAGCTTAGACTGGGAGAAGATGCTTGGTTCAACTACAATTGGAGCGTCATTTGGACTCATTATGACCAACGCCCTGGACCTAAAAATAGGTAGAGCTAGAATATAGAAACTTATACTGTTGTCATTTTTGCAGCACGTAACGTAATGAATAAATAGGTTATACGTTTGTTAACTATTATATGTATTGTAAACCGTGAAAGTTCGCCTGTTTTGATGTGATTTGAGGCGTTTCGAGCAATATTTCTTGTCATGTCACGACTGTGCAACATATTGTTCTACAAAGAGTTGTTGACGCTCTGTGCAGGGGTAAGGCCATGAGCTTTGATTATATATATCGCAGTGAGGTCGACCTCATAAGAGTTCTTCATTCACTGCTCCACAAGACCATCTCAAGGTGGTCCAATCGAATGAGGCGCCAAAACTTGTTTTCTCAGAGTTGTGTCAGTTAGGTCTGCCAGAAATCTATGATCGTAGGTAATGCCATTCATTCTCTTGTTTCTGGATTTGCCAGCACCAAAAAGGAATGGCACAAGTCGCAGACCCAGATCACTTCTGGCAACAACATGCTCACACGCCGTGATGTATCAGCATCAGTGTTCAAAGCATATTCACTCACTTACCCATTGTAACACAATATTTTCGCGTAATGCAGCTCTTCTGAGTGGCTTCATGAATGTGGACGTCCATGATGAGGTGTTCGCCCGCATTCACCTTGGCTTCATGAACAGGAACGTTGACTTCTTCCTTGCAAGAGTGTGCTACAAGGGAGAAGCATCTTATGACTTGAACGTGCTGAAGGTACGTGGATTAAAGAGCATTTATTGATGTCATATCTCATAAGTTTAACTCTTTTCAGGACAGAAGGGAAATAATAAAATAAAATAATTGCATTTTACAGGGTATGTAAATAGTTATATATGTATGTGAGTATGTCAGAAATATATCACATGGGTTATGTGTACACGGGTTTAACAGCGGCTTATACCGATCAAAGTGTCTCCTACAGATTGACAATCTGTTGCAGTTGTGATGTGCCAGATGTTCCAGGGCACATCAAAACGGTTCCACTATCACTTTTGTGGCACGAATATCTTGCCTTTCTGTACTGATCTTTGTATCAGTATGGTTTGTAAATACATGTCATTGTTTCATTTGCCAGGAATTTGCAATCGACAACTTGAAGAAAATTGTCGAACTTTACGATGCCTTGAAAGGGGATGTTGTTGACGCTATTAAAAATGGAATTGAGCTCTTCAAATCAATTATCAATGGAGAATTTTCACTTCCTGACATGATAAATGATTTCAAAGAAGCGCTTGAGGAACTCCCAGAAAAGGTGATGTGCTAGCTTACATTTACTCACACTTTGATGAGCGGGAATTATCAATAGACAACGGATCAGTGTATCAGTTATCAAAATACTACTTGACCCATGACACTCTTTGGCATAATCTAACCGACCACACATGCATTTTAATTTGACATACACCAGTATAATATCAAGGGCATTCTGTTTAAGAATGAGGACACTTTTTTATGGATTGCTAGACAACGACATTAGAATCTATGTCGAAACGTCGCCAATACAGAATAAAGAAGTTGTATATCCATAAAAATTACCCTCATTCTTGATCTCCTCAACTTCTAGAACCTTCATCTCCCCAACTTCTAGAATGCCAATCAAAGAAAGCATTCTGTTCGCATGGCATCATGCACAAACACTTAGTTTAATTCGAACCTTGTATTGAAGTCAGATTTAAAGTCCAAAAAAGTGAACGTGTTGTATCCGTTGTGTGGTGGTAGTATGTATTGTATATAAAATTGTTTTTGTCTACGTTACAAGGGCATGAGTATAGGTGTCTCAGTCTTAGCGTTGTTTTGCTAGGTAAACATTCAGGCTTCATTCATGTACATCTGTTTTCAAATTACAACAAAAAACTTTAGTTCTTTCTCATTTGTCAATGTTCAGGTTGTCAATGTTGGCAAAAAAGCAGCAAGAGCCATGGAAATCCTTGGTGAAATGGATGAAAAGCAGTTGCCTGCCTTTATCAGACCTGCCCGTAACCTGGTCATCAGAGTGACGAATCTGTACCAGGAAGTGAAGTCCTCAGCGCTCAGCTTCTATAATGTAAGTAGTCACGAGGTATGGGCAACCTGGGCAGTGGAGTTTGGTGGGTTGGATGGGATGGGATGACATGGAGTGAAGATGTAGTGTTACTTTGTTGAGGGTTGTGGGAACCAACTACATGTATTAGTCCCTCTTAAAGAGACACGAATAGTATGTTCTTGTAATGTCGTAAAGCAGCTTCCTGTTGATCATGGTACAAGTCAATAGCATTATAATTTGTAGTGATATAACTGGAATGTTATCTAAACATCCACCCACTCACTCACTATGCTGTCCATCCTAGGAATTGATGGAGACAGTGACAGTCATTGTGCCCAGGGCAGGGAAGGTCATCTTCAAGGCTATCCAGGCTATCATCGATAGTTTTAATACATTCAATGACGACCCCAAGGAGGCCATCTCTACTGTCGCTGGCAACGTCCTCACGTAAGTGAAAGGATATGACTTATCTCGCACTGACATCTTCTTATTCATTTTATTTATATCTTTATAATACCTGGTACTTTCATAGAACCTGGTATATATATGTTCATAGTGCATAGTATTTCTACGTTCGTGTTACCTGGCAGTTTTATGTCCATAGTACCTGTGACTAAGCTGTCCGAGTACATGTACTTGTTTGTAGCTTAAACAAAATATTCAAATAGTACACCCCATGATGACGGGTGCAGCTCCAAATACTGATTTGAACTCTATTTGCACGTGGATTCTTGACCTGCCCTTGCATGTGTTTGTGACGGGTGCCCCCTTTAGGGCAGGACGGTATATGGTTGGTCAACCTTCCCATAAACAGCATGAACCAAGCCATTTATAAGCCTTGATGATTGATCAACCTACATTAAAACACATTAATGACGGTTCATGCTCAGCAGTTTTCATTTGAATGCTTAAGGGTGAGGTACCGCTTTGTTGAATGCAGTTTACAGCTGGCACCTGTACCAAGGTGTTCAATAGATATATACATAGATTTACTGGCATCTAATCTCCATGTACATATATTCTAGAATCTGATGATGAAGTACCATGTATTTTCGTGTTCTAAGTAACTGGTACGTTTGTGTATGTATCAGTTGCTCTAGATGATCTTAGACGTTCTTGGTACGTTACTAAGTCACTTATTTTATTTGAAAACTGCAGGGTATGGAGATGTATACTCTTTAAAACTGGATTTCATTAATTTATTCATACCTGATACCTGTTTCTTATTCTCCTAAAACACGGTATTTCTCTGATAGAGCTCATTCAAAATTTGACATATTTCAATGAGTTTTGTATATTTCCAGTATTGGTTTGGAAGTGAAGAACCTCATCGATGTCCTCAACAAGACTGGACGTGCTGTATACTCCACCGTTAGTAAGTGGCGTTTGATTAATTTGGTAATTTTGGCGATATACGTTTTGACAATTGTGGTGCGGCACTGTTTACGAAATTCAATACATAAAACAGGGAATGTCACAATATGTGTTTGAGTACCCTCTTCTCTCTCACCCTGTCTGGACAATTCATTGATGAAATACAATTGATAATAGTAGTATTATACATTGTACGTTTACATGCATGTTATTTGCTATTGGGGACGGTGGGGTAGCCTTGTGGTTAATGCGTTGGCTCGATTCCCCACATGGGTACAATGTGTGAAGTCCATTTCTGGTGTTCCCTGCCGTGATATTGCTTGAATATTGCTAAAAACGGCGTGAAACTATACTCACTCACTATTTGCTATGGCTTTGTTCATCATTGTCAGGGGACGTTGCTCATGATATAAATCACTGGATTTAAGGCTGCTGCATTCTACGTTTAACAACTATCACCTCAGGCATATTTGTGAAGGAAATCAGTGTTTCGCTGGATAGTATATAATTCTAACGGCCAAACCTAATGCTTGACACTGAGCTAAATGTGAAACATGTTCTTATCTCCCACAATAGAGGAGCCTCCGCAATGGATGAAGCTGGGTTCGCATGTTCAACAGATCATCCTGGCGGGTGTTGAGGCAAAGAGAACACTGACGTCAGAAGGAAGCAAGTGGATAAATGATGTGAGAAACGGACACACAGACCCTGTAGCGAAGTTCTCGAAAGGAAAGAGCAACATGGTATGTGTGTAGGGCCCTCGCCGAAGTTTGCGACTGAACAGAAATTCGTGCCATTATAACTAATAATCGCTCACAGTAATTAACAAGGCGTTATCATTTGTGTTTACTATTGTCTTTCCGCAACAAGCCGAATGGCGTCTCGTGTCCCTGCCGTGAACATTTGTGTGTCAGCTTGGTTCCGTCTTCAGGCAACGTGAAATAGAATAGTCAATGAATTTGGTGTAAATATTTTGATTTGTAGATGACACTAAATATAAAGGTGTTGAACTATACATAAGAAATTCAGTTTGCTGACACAATTGTGATGTCAGTCACTGGATTGTGTGGTGTTATTTACTGACGGCCTTATATAGCTGGGATATAGCTGATTGCGGCGTTAAAACATAAACAAAACAAACAAACAGTTATATGAAGACAACTACTTTGTTCTTTTGGTACACAACCTTTTAACTGATGACAGGATACATATATCCTATACTGAAGTGTCAATTTGTTAGCAAAAGGGCCAAATGCAATGCAATGCACCCAAATCACACATTTGTTCAAGTGGACAATCAAATGACACGACAAGGCACAGCAGTTAATGCAATGGAAACATACAACTGTAAACTAACAATAATATTGCCATGTTGCAGACGGTGCTGAGGAGGGAGGTGGTGACCATGTTGACGGACATTGTTGATGACGTCATGTCTCCTCTTGACTCTCTGCGCGAACTTGGAGGGAAGTTCATTAAGACATTCACGGATGTGTTTGACATCGTCGCCAAAATAAAAGATGCTTACAACACCCTGAAAGAAGGGTAAGAGGAAATAACATTTGATAGGCTCTGAATTTGTGGCTAGAGAAAGTCTGAAGTGTAAGGCTTAGAAACACGAAGTGCTGTGTCCCTTTGGCGCCTGACGAGTCTCGGTATGTCAGCACCATACCTTTGGGTTTCTCAAACGTGGTAACGAATGAGACCTGCATTACTTCAGGCTTACTTCCCAGATCAGATCAGTAATAATACTGGAATCTGTGCTACACTCAGCTGGACACTCAGTGTCAGTACATCACATTAATATCCCCACGGGATTAATGTATACTTATGAGTTAGCTGATCAAGCACCTGCCACTACAATCGGCTATCACTATCGCTAACTAACAGGTAACGACGTATAAAAGTGACTGTCACAAAGTGAACAAAATCTTTAAATCTAAATAGGGGTGTGTTCTTATCTCAATAATGTGAAAATACCACGTTGTGTCAAACAGTGTTTTTTCGATGCTTCGCATACAAGCTTGAGTTACTTCCGCTGCTTGAAATGTTAGATATGTAGCAACATAGGGTGTCATTTTTGTATAAATGGTACTTTAGAAACATAACAAGCCATGGGATATAGAGTGAGTGAGTGAATGAGTTTTTACCCCGCTTTAAGCCATATTCCAGTAATACCACTGTGGACTTCGCACATTGTGCCAATGTGGGGAATCGAACACCTTAACACTAAGGTGTTTCATACACGCAGGGTACAAAGCAGGACTACATGCCCACCTAACAAGTGAAGTTGATATCTTGAACAAACCAATTTATTTTTTTTAATAAGGTATCGTACCGCCCGATCCCTGATCAGTCGGGTGTTTGGTCCCAAGTGTCACAAGCTGTTCCCACGCACCCTCCGACTGCCCGGGGGTGGGTGCAGTGGGGATGGGACGTACCCATCCCAGCTGGGTACAGGTCAGGAGTATCAACACGAAGGAGTAGATATAGTCATCACTAAAGGGAAAGATGTAAGTAGCAGTATTACTTACTATGTGGAATTAGACTATTGTGAGTATGATAAGAGAGGGTGACTTCAACTATCCAATAGTCAAGCATCTTAAAACAGCCCCAGCTTCTGAATTCTACATTTCAATTTTTTTAGGTGGAACAGAGCGCACTCTTTCATCGACGATTTCTTGCTCAAAAGTTGTTTGATCAGGGTAATAATATTCAACTTTCCAACGATTCAGTTACAAAAAACAAAACTGGATGCAAATCTGTTTGGACTTGGGACATACGTTCTCGTGTATGTTATTGGAGTGCGTGACTTGCCTTTAAATATGCTTGTGACCGAGTGTCACCGATGAGGGAGGATACGCTCACCCTTTCGTTAACACGTGGGGTTCTCCCTCCTTTTAGCACTCAGATCCATAAATAATACATATGCCCTTGTGAATAAGGTAACCTCTATGTCCAAAAGCGAAGCATACGACGAAGGATGACATGACTGTTTCCATATTCACCGTTGTCATTGATCGTTGTGCGTTTGCTCAGAGAATGTTTTCATTATTGGTGATTTCAGAATTTCTCGGGGAACTTGAGCATATTTAGTTTATCGATTTTAGGATTATTTACATCTTGTTCAATATGTACGTGTTTGCTTCTCACAGATTGTCGCCCCTTTCCCTGGTAATGTCATGCTCTCCGACACTCCATACGAGGTCATTCTAATCCCAACCGGGGGATCTCTGAAGTCCACCGAGGTCATCATCACCAACATCGACCCCGACAGTACCTTCCAACATCCAAGTGAACCTGACTACATTGAAGCCCCAGTAAGACAATGTGCACAATAGAAACACCAAATGGTGATATTACGTCAGCGAGTGGGTGAATTTAATTTTAATGTCGCCATGAAACGTATTCCAGTTACATGCGTGAGTGAGTTTAGTTTTACGCCGCTTTTAGGAACATTCCACTGATATCACGGCGGGGGACACCAGAAATGGTCATCACACATTGTACCCATGTGGGGAATCGAACCCGGGTCTTCGGCGTGACGAACCAGCGCTGTAACCATTAGGCTACCCCACCGCCCCTGAACGTAGTTGGTATTCTCAAGGCGTTATTTGAAGGCATGTAAGCAGGATGCGAGATGCGAGAGTACAGCCCGTCCTTGATGCTGGTCCTAGAACTTCACCACTTTGGTAAAACGAATGAGCAGGAACATGGTGCTGACAAACCTAGAAACATAACCAGGAAGAAATGACATTCGAACTCACACATATGTTCCTGGCTTGTCAAAGGGCGGCAACTCTGCAGAGCGTATTGCGGCGTCCATGGCCGGTCAGCCACTTCCCTCACTTATGGGTGACAAACAACACTACCTTCAGTATCCATACTGTGAAACCTAACTAAACCTGAACAGATTAACACATGTCCAGATGTCCGAGGAAAGGCACTTTGTATTATGCAAGTAGACTTACCCAGCAAGGTGTCTCCATCAGGTGGCGTCACCGGACTAACGATTAACTAATTAAATATTGTAAAAATCTATCACCTCAAAACAATGGCTATAAAACACAGCTTATATTATCATTACATGAGACGTGACTCACAAGCTCTTTAATCATCTCTCTCGTCAGGTAAGTGCAGGACAGAAGATAGGCGTGGCAGCCAACTCTCCATGCGGCGGGAAAAGTCACATCCATCTGGCTCTAAGACGGAAGGGAGACTATGTGGACCCCACAAAATACCTGGAACCCCGTCTCCCAGGGATACCGAAATACGTGCAAGGATGTAACGACTTCAGGGTAGTGTTTAAGGTAAAGAACCACACACAGTGACCCAATTCACCCATCAACGTCAGACACTGGTCATCACACGTAAAAGAGCCGAAGAATATGCTGAATGTTAAATTTTAACTCAGTCATATAAACCCATATGGAACCTTTATGATAAATCACTCACAATTTTTATTCTGCAGCTCCTATCGTGACCCGCCAGCAATTTCTGTCTGTGATATTCTCTACTCATTTTGTATCCGTCACCAATGTGTGTCTTTGACATTCTTTTTCTACCCTATGTTTTTGCCTGTGACTCACTCACTCACACACTCACTCATGCATTCTTTTCTACTTTGTTCAGGGTAACACAATCAAGGATGACCCCGTCATCCCACCCAGGGGGGACGATGACAAGACGGACACAAGTCCAGAAAGGAAAGGCGAGAAGGTTGAAAAACCAGACGATCTCAATACCTCTAAAGATCCTTCTGACCTTGGCTCAGGAAATGGTAAATTATACTGAATTTCTAACATTTTATTTGACCTCAAAATCTTTAGTCATAGCGGGATTAAACCAGCAACTAAGAATTACAATTTGGGGTACTTGACTAAATTATAACATAGAATCGTATATGGACCGATCAGTTGCATGCTGTCTCTCCTGTCTTTTTTGTATACTATGGACTTCATTGAGGATGGACCAGCCCAGTGTTTCCCAGAGGTCTCAACTACCTGAGCGAGGATCTGTTGGTGGCGTGTTTCAGTTTCAAATTCGGTTTAGTTATGATCTTTGGTTCTTCAACATGCAGCAATGTCATCACGTTTAGGTTTTACAGAATTGGTAAATCCATATCACCTGTGTCCGGTCTCCGCTCTCCCAATTGACGTATTGTTTTTTTGTCCTATGCTATATGTTTGTTCTACGTTTTGCCTGATCAAACAAAAACCGAAACTGGAAAGTCTATCCTTTAGAATAGCTCTCTATCTGTGTGTCGCCATTTTATGAAAAAACTTACATCCAACAGTTCCGATAGTTCAACAAGTGCAGTCCAAACCGACACAGGTGGAGGAGCAGGCCAAGAAAACTAAAGATCCAGGTAAGGAAAGCACTTTGATCAACTGGGAAACAGTTCTAAGTGTACATGCTGGACGTATTTGTTTGCATTGATAAAGAGTGGACTGTGTTCACAGGATATTGGTCCTCGACTATTCGGAGACCTCTATGATTCAGGAAGATTGTTGCTACCACTCATATTGTCAGTGTCACAAATGTTGATCTGCATTTTTAACCAGTACCTACAGCTTGTTTGTGTGGTGGACTCACACAGAGATCCGGTTTACAGGGTTTGTATATTGATGTTTTACACGTCATCGTATTCCGTTGTTGGCGCTGTTGGTGGTGTCCATGCTTTATTCTCTGGTTTACCTGGTCAGATGTATTATTGACAGCCCTTATAAATAACTGTACTAGTGTTAGCCGTGAGGCAAACCAAATTTAATCATTCACTGAGATGTTTCTGCGCCGTAATTGAATTCTTTGGGCCCATGTGCACTATAATATTTAGAAGAAAATACACATTTAGACGTTAATAGCCTTGGATCGTAAACTGAGAATACAATATGAAATTCCAACCTTTTGAGCAATTGAAAAACGTCATATTGTATTAGCTCACTGGGTGTGTTGAGGGTGAAATAAACCTACATATCTCCATAAATAATAAATAAACAAACCTAATTTCTTTAGAGAAACGCGCATTCATGATATAGTCAGAATTGTACAATCTGTTTTCAGTAGAGATTTCTTACGGATGTGGAAAGGGTTTAGTCGTTATTTGTTGCAGCTCTGAAAAGGTTCTTCAAAAGGATAGGTTCGTTCTTGAAGAAGTTCTCAATCCGTAACCTGAAAATGGGATCGATTTTGGACCTACTGGAGACTCTCGGCCTTGATGAAAGTCAGGAAAAGATGGCTGAGGTCATATTAACTATAAAGGTAGGATGGCTGAAGATTGTGTAAAACAGTGCTTCGTATTTTAGTTGTAACATCTGAACTATGTGAATAAACGTCATAGTCATGATTTGAGTTTTCCGGTTTGCTGTTCGCGTGCTGCTCCTGCTTCCGGGACTACGTGAGTCGTGTGGTAGCCTACATGGTAAAACGTTCGCTATTCACACTTAAGGCCCGGATTCGAAATGGCTGAAATATTGTTCAAGCACCGTAAACCATACCCACTTTCTCTCTGAGTTTCGAATCCGGGTAGGGATGTAGGTAAGAGATGGAGATATA
>VKKT01000120.1:387553-403875 GCA_008038995.1 Haliotis laevigata
TACTTGTTGGATTATATGTATGGTTATTGTTCTCTTTTTGAACAGTTGCCATCCTTAACTGTACCAGGATCTGCTGATATATGTTCGAATCCCTGATATGCATCTGAAGCACCGATTATCATTTCAAGGGGCACGGTTAGTTAAGTGGTTTGTTGAGATATACGTCGTGATATAACTGAAACAGTGTTCATGGCATCATTACACTAACCTACTAACTCTTCACGGACGTTTTGCGCTGCAGGAGATGATTAGCAACAAGCCGTGCTTCAACCCTTACCAGATGACGGATGACCAGCTGAGGACGGAGCTGACCGAGAGGGGGATGAGGGCAGAGGGGACTCGGGAACAAATGATCAACTCCCTCACCACGCCATCAAACAGTCAGTAAACGTTGAGATCTTAATGATAAAATGTACTTTAGAGTCCGGTAGAAGCCAGAGGTCTCCATTTACTTTTGCTTTCTTTATCATCTTCGATAAGCCCGCACGATTGTTCATACAACTTTCTCAAGCATATTCATATTCACGATGTAGAGAGAAGACTGTCAGTGGTTTCAGTGTAATGTACTGTCAGCATTTATCATACATACATTATAAAAATCCCGTGAACTACTGTTACAGAAAATTGTATTCAAAGACTAATTTCTGAACAGTTTAAAAATCACAAGCTCTGGCGGGTTGTAGCACACCCATATCACTGGAACACGTGTGCCCTCTAAATGTATAGGGTATGTGAATACAATCAACTGTGGATAGCCTGGAACCGAGTTGTATACTTGGCTGGTCATCTTGAGGGTGGGAAGGTTATAGAAACAAGCGTACATATAGTTACATGCATGAACACAGAGGAAATCCAGCTTAAAATTGGTCTTCAGGAAACCATGCTTGTGGTAAGAGGGACTCAAGTGGTCAGATTCGCTGGTTGATATATGTCATTGTATATCCAGTTTATAAACCGGCGTCATATAATTGGATACGGCGTAAAACAACACACAAACCCGTTCACGTTTATGTTAGACTATACGTGAAACATTCTTACAAATGCGGAAATATTTCACTCAGACCATCCTGGTATTATCTAAAACATATTTGGTAAGATTTGTCACTCGGCAGGATATTCAGTTTGGTTTGACGTTTTGCAGCCTGTCCTCTCATGAAGATCTCCATGCCTGACAACATCTACTGTACATTTGACGACAAATGTCTTGGACTGGAATGCTGTGTACATTTCAACCTCTTCATGTTCAGAAAGACATATAAGATGTTTGCGAGGTTTGACCCATGTGACTTGAAATTTTCTGTCGGAATGGGGAGGTTCAACAAGTCCTTTGGTATTGGCGGTGACTTGGACGATATATATACAGGTTTGTTCCAAGTTGTACACTGTTACGCGAATTATCTGGATTTAGGGTCGTTTGGAATAGTTTTTAATGATCAAAATTCTTAAAAGGCGAGAACTGAAGTGCTCTGAACCAAGAGTCGTAATTTGGTTCCCAAGTAAGGAAAGCAACTCCTTTGTCTCCAAGCCAAAGCAGCCCAGTCGTGTCCTCAAACACGATTGAGAGCCTGGATTTAATCATATGATCTATATGTAATGTGACAAATAACGCCTAACAACATGGAAGCGGACTAATATGAAATGCAATGAAATCTTGAAATATGATTGTTTATATTTACAATTTGTCCTCATCAACCAGCCGTTTGTTTCATGGATGCAGAATGATGATAAAGTACATGTTAATGGTTGATTTATGAATAGAAATGCTGACATGACATTTAATATGAAAGGTTAATGAGTGAGTGTGTGTCTGTGCGTGTGTGTGTTGAGTGTGTGTCTGTGCGTGTGTGTGCATGCGTGTGATGATTCATTTTCTCTGGTTTTCTCGGGCAGGATTCGAGAAGAAAATCTGGACTGGTATCAAATTGGACACTTTGGGTGGAACAGAACTTGTCATCGAGTAAGAAACACTAATCATGTTTGTTCTCACACATTTGTACCAATCTCTAGCCACTTTAAATCCAATAATTATGTTTTCGAAATGTCAATTGTTGTAACGTTCACGTTTTAGTGTTCCAAGTTTAAATGAGTTTGTTCAGTCTCTTTGCACTCGAGTACCCACAAATGTAAATATTCATTTTCAGAGTGAAGTTGGAGAAAGACGACACGGCTGCTCTCATCACTGTGGCCGCCGGCTTCTGTTCCCAGGACGACCACGAGAACTGCATCGCATTCTTCAACATCCTGGACGAGTTTCCAACACCTCTACCGATATGTCATCCAGATGGCTCAATAACCTGGCCAGACGGTAAACATTGTCTTTACGTTCTATACCTTTACATCAATGCCAGTCTACACAGCATTGTAAAGCTTGGCTAGTGATAGTAATGTCACGCTCTACATCAAAGTCAGTGTCAGGGATTTTTGTCGCTGTTTAAAATGGTATTGTAGTTCAGATCGTGAATGTCGTTTGAAACGGCTCACTTGTCATGTGGCATTAATAAAAGCGGCATAAAAGCACACTCACTCAAGTACCAGACATATATCGATATGCAGTATTGAGTGCGTGCGTAGGGTCTGTCTAACACGTCTTTGGGCAGAATTTCTATATTATCTTGGTATCATTTTACTGAGGAGTGGAACCCATGATGACGCATGTCGTAGATACCTGCCCCTCTGATGAAACCAAGGACTGACTGACTGACTGAGCTTTGGTTTTACGCCGCTTTTAGCAATATTTCAGCAGCATCACGGCGGGGGACACCAGAAATGGGCTTCACACATTATACCCATGTGGGCTTTTGAACCCGGATCTTTGGCGTGGCGAGCCAACGCTTTAACCACTAGGCTACCGCACCGCCCCTGAAACCAAGGAGGACTGGCACAACAAGCATACAAAACAAAACACTACTATAAATACATATAAATGCAACTATGAATACCCATATAGACATTCCTAACAGTAAGACTTAAGGGCCAACCTGAATCGGGACTAACGGCGTTTTACAGTATGAGCACGCTGAAATACACACGAAATTCGCTGGTCTAAAGTCCCAAAAGGTTACATTCGTGTATGTTTACTAGGCTATTTTTCACCTCCATTTATGTTATCCACACCAGTTGATTACTTGAGTCTGCTGGACAAGGAGTCAGTGAAGAGAAGGCTACAGGAGAGCGCCAAAGCGTTCGCCGCAGAGCTAAAGGAAGAGGCCATACGACAGTTTTTAAGCTTCATCCCGTGTATTTCCTCAAACGTGAGTAGCCTTCAGTACCTTAACAATAATAATACACGTTTCCATAAAACGCAATAGTAAAATTAAAGAACATACATGGCTTTGTTTGTTATTAAACGCTACACTCAGGAAGATACTAGTGGGACGTCCTTCGATGTGTAGTATGAAGTGGAGTCAGACAGCCTATGATAATAACAACAGCGTTACACGTCGTCGATAAAGGCTGAGATTCGTTGCGAAATCCAAAAGGTTCAGGATCATATGCAAAAGGAAGTATTTTTAACTTGCACGTTAATCAACCTTATTCACGCATAATTATTTTCTTGATAAACTTTAAACCGCGTTCTAGGATCCCAGCAACACGGAACCATGTGGCCGACCCGACACCCTAACACACAACATGCTCAGTCAGAAGCTGCAAGAGAGAGGGCTGGAGACGATGGGGAGCCGGGAAGACCTGGTACAAAGACTTACAGAAGGGCACAGAAGTGAGAATTTATTCTTTGATAGTAGCGAGTGTGGTATAACGCCGCTTTTCCACATATATACAGGGGAAGGCCGAAAAAATGTTGGTCTATTTTACCACTGTCTGGAAACTCAGGTACACCGCCAGTGTGACATACAAGGATTCATATTAAGGGCGACACTGTGGCGCCTGACACAGCCACTTATGTCCACATTCTCTGAAAGTAGATAACGTAAATGCTTATGAATATAATTTTATGTTTATTTTTTTTATACGAAAACCACGTGGGTTTGTTTGTTTCGGAAGCACAAATTTTAACGCGGGAAAGGATAGCACGTTATAACGGACATGACGTAGCGTTCACGTCATCAGCGCAAGGTGGTCATAGGCCGTGTGCGTTACTTCACTTCCATTGCGGATCTTCGCCAGGGAGCACGGGCCTCAACAAAAGTTATTCCAAATCAAAAATGGGAAATTAGGAACACAAGAGCCTCCACCACCCCAGCTTCCTCCACATTTATTACTACTTTATATGTGATATGTATAGGAAAGGCGCTAGTAGGGTCAACCACCTTTAGGGAAGAGAAAATGTTATTTCATAAAGATATTATCCTTTGAAGATCAAACGACATAACACGTGTAATAATTCCCGCTTGAGTGCTGTGTTTAACACATTTGTTGAAAGATTAATGTTGATAAATTCGTCCGCTTAAGGCGGGACTTAACAACAAGTATATCTTGGTTATTTCTTCACCAAAATGAACTGGTTAGCCTTAGGTGAGCTACGGGTTAGAGGATAAATGTATTTTAAAAGTAGTTATGTACTTTAACTATTTAACATTTAATTCATGTTGCCTCCAGCTTGCAAAGTGCTCGACAGGACGTTTACCCTTCCCCCAATAACAAACCAGGATGTCAACAGGATTGTGTACATGGAGATAGCCCCCGACTGTCTGCGGGTCGACGCATGTGTCAGTGTCAACATTGCGGACTTCAGCAAGGCCGTTCGTGCTTCCTTACAGCTTGACCCATGTCGATTCACATTGACCATCAACTTCGAAGACTGTACTGACACAGTGATCCTTCTTGGGTATGAATGGGGTATGTGCTTTAATTTAAAACATATTCATATATGGTAACGTACACTTTGGTTTTCTAAATGACATGTAATTCTTCCTAGTCCCATACTCAGTATTAAGAAGCTGAATTATCAAATATGCCATCAATTTCACGATGTAAAATTTATTCTGAATAACGTCAATACTGCGCGTTAAATATTTATCTATTTTACTTCTTTTCGTGTGTGTCTGTATCTGTGTTTGTGTTTACATGTGCGTGTGCGTGCGTGTGTTTGTAGTTGATGTTGACGTTGACATTTTGCCATTATGCCCACGTGTCTTAAGCTTCTGTTTTGTAATTGAATGAAAGTTATCATTTTGCTCTTCCCCATCAGTCGATGACATATGTTGTATTTCCAGGGAAAGCAAGGACCTATACACTTAATGAATGGGTGACCATCAGGTAGGTTAAGTTTAATGAAACAATATTCGTACCACCTGCATCCGTATCTCAGATCGTTCTACTACATGATCCAGTGATTTACGCCAGCAACCAGAAATGGGTTTCACACATTGTGCCAATGCATGAAATCGAACACGGGTTTTCGGCGTGACGAGCGAACGCTCAAACCAGTAGGTTACTCCGCCACCTCAAAATATATGTTGAAATAATGAATAAAGTTAAATGGAGTTGATGTGAGGATGATATATTTTAATTTATCGTTTTCCAGGTACACCATTGGCAGAAATGAGGCAATAAAGATGTTTCTGGTTGACCTGGGTCTTGAAATCTCTGTTGGAGGATCGGATCCAATCCTGAATGCCACGTTGCTTGAAAACTACAGTGTACCAATACCTGTTTGTAATGGCAACTTTACCCTACCGGGTGAGTGAGTGGTGCCGCAGTGGCTGAGTGATTTGGCGGCTGACTTTGAGGGCGTGGGTTCGATTCTCGGATAGGACTCAACCAAACAAAAGTAATAGAATCTGTACTTTACTGAGAAAGTGTAATCCAAATATAACTTGGCTCTATGTAGCTTTGACTAAGCATTTTAGCTGAGTGTATAGAAATGTAACAACTTGCCCATTCCAGGGGGAGGATCTCTGAAGGAGCTTGTCAGACTAATGGGTGGTAATCTGAGCAGAGAAGTTGTAGATGTTGTATTCCAGCAACTTGGACTTGATGTGAGTTTATAATGTGTTATTTCTATGTAGTAAAATGTAACTAACCCGTGAAGGTCCGGGTTAGAATGTACCTTCAGTAACCCATGCTTGTGAGGGGCTACTAACGGGATCGGGTGGTCAGGCTCGCTGACTTGGTTGACACATGTCATCGGTTTCCAATTGCGCAGCTCGGTGCCCATGCTGTTGATCACTGGACTGTCTGGTCCAGACTCGATTATTTAGAGACTGCCGCCATATAGCTGGAATATTGCTGTGTGCAGCATAAAACTAAACTCACTCACTCACTCACCGAGTAAAATGTAACTACAGATGACTCTGGTCGAAGGAGAGTCAGAATTCGTGTTGCTATAGAGTCTAGGTCATATTAAAACTGTACAAAGGCGATGTCATATTGATGATGCAAAACACGAGTTGATGTTATTAAAGGAACTCCTTTTTAGATGCTTCTCTTGCCTTGTCCTTGTGTATGTGTCGTCCTGACTACTGTCCAAACCTCAGGGATCAGATCAATACACGTAGTCCTTGTGAATAGTTTCCCTCAAAAGGGTTAATATTGTGGACATATGTGAATGCCACTACACAGACTGGAAAACGTATCTCAACGTATCCAATGTCTACTCAATGTCTACAAAACGAACTATCTATACTTTTCATGTAAGCTTTTTACAATTTGCTATTAAAGCTAATAGTATGCATTCTTATGGATCTGCGGATTAAACCAGCGATGAAGCATATGAATTACAACTTTAAATATCACTTTATATTTTTTCCATTCAGAAAGTAATGTCAGACAACAACTGTGCAGCTCTTACACCTCAGCCAGGTATTTAAAACCTTTTGATTAGACCCTTTTCAGTATTCTACCATGTGAACTCCTGGTGGTATTGATTGCAGTTTCATAATGTGATGTACAGGTGAAGAATTAACGAGGTATCCTGATTTTTCTCTGAATGTGACCTTTCTGAAGGAATGTTTTTATTAAGGAATGTTTTTATTATGTTGAGTAACCAGTTCGGTTTACACTGCAACTGCTGCATAACATGTTCAGACACTCAGTCATTCAAACAGATGACTGACCAAATCTATCGGATTTCAGACTCGTTAACATGGTTGACTTCATGTCATCGTTCCCGATAGTATTTACAGAGAGCCGTCATGTAGTAGGAACATTGTGTGAAACAACAAACACAAAACAAAAGATTTCTTAAGCGTATGCTCATGTGGATTAGATAGAATATATGTATAACGTCTGTGCATTAAATCCTCAACAAAACTTTGTTCTTCAGAGTGTCCTTGGGGATTACCAAACTACCAGACTCTTCTACCCGCCAGTTTCCATGACAACGTCAACTGTAAACTGCCGGACAACTGTTTCGGTATAGAATGTTGTGTAGACTTCTCGTTTGACATCCTGCTGTTTGAGAACCCACTCGTCAAACACTCCCCTTTCTTCCTGAAGTTTGAACCGTGTAACTTCACTGTGGAGGTCGGATTTGGGAGCTACTATCACAAGGAAAGGCTGTTGACATACAACTGGGGTGAGTCATTTGATTGTTGACATACAACTGAGGTGAGTCATTTGATTGTCGACATACAGTTGGGGTAAGTCATTTGATTGTTGACATATGCCTGGGATAAGTCATTCGATTGTTGACATACAGCTGGGGAAAGTAATTCATTGTATACATACCTTGAGTGTAAATCATGTGAAAGTTGGAATACATCTGGAGTAAGTCGTTCAGTTGTTATACGATATTCTCCGTCTCCAACTTGGGGGGATACATCCCAAGCACTCTAGCTGTAGGTCAAACTGAACGGGGTAATCAGATTGCGCAGCTTGACTAATATCAATGCCGTGGCTTGTTCTGTCTGAGCCACTGACCTTGATATTTGTTTAATGGGTAGCTTGAAGTTGTAGTGTGAAGTCCATCTGTGGAGTAACTACCGTGATATGAAAACTAAACGTTGTACGATATCACAGCCTTTACTTCACTCAGTTTCAACCACGTTAGTCAAGTGATATCTTTTTTTCCCCCAGGAACTGAAAATCTGTTGGAAATTGGCAAAGGGGACCAAGCTCAAGTGGTCATCAAGTAAGTCGAGAGGAAAATATCTGTCATTTGTTTAATCATTCTTGTATGACATGTAGATTATAAAAAAATCATTCATTTTGTGTATGTTCTCAATCAGAAATAATTCAGTTCTAGAATTGTGTAGAGGACAGACGTCTTTGTTATCGTTTCTATTTCATGTATCAATTCCAAAATCATGATAATCGAATTTCAGGGGAACGTCTTATGTCAGACAATGTTACAATGTTACAATGTCACACAATAAAAATAAACATCTTCTTTGAGAGGCATTTTAGAAGTTGTGAAGATGGAGGAAAACTAAGCTCTATGTGTGGTCACATTGGAGCCTGTTGGTTGGGTCTGTCTTCAGATGCCTACAGGTGGGGGTCGTTTAGGATGTTGTCGGTTAGGGTGGTGAAGGCAGTGGTGTCCTTTATGACAGTGGCTCTTCCCTTGTCTGCTGGTGCGATGGTGATAGCTGGGCCAGACTGTAGTTGTTTTAAGGTTGCCTTGTTAGCATTAGTTAAGGTGCTTGATAACGGTGTTTGTACCTACACCGAAACGTAGCAATCATTGCAATAAAGAAGTTGACTATCCATAGAACTTAGTTTTCCTTGAAATAGACATACACTTACATACACCCACACGCACTAATATAGTTACACACATGCACAGACACACACAGAAACATAAAGACGAACGCAGACACACATTAAGACGCACACAGACACAGGTATATACACAGTCACACACACAAGTATACACACAGATGCACACTCACACACAGACATATATACACTAATATACACAGGAAGAAGTTTTCCACGACATGGTGTCCACACATGTATCACTATAGATGGTGACAGTTTCTGTGTATTTTTCTGTTCCAGATTCACGATCTCCAAGTATCCCAAAGGCTTCCATGCTGATCTGTGTATCCATACGTGTATTTCTATAGATGGTGACAGTTTCTGTGTATTTTTCTATTCCAGGTTCAAGATCTCCAAGTATCCCAAAGGCTTCCTCGTTGACCTGTGTGTCCACACATGTATCCCTATCGATGGTGACAGTTTCTATACATTTTCTATTCCAGGTTCAAGATCTCCAAGTATCCCAAAGGCTTCCTTGTTGACCTGAGTGTCCACACATGTATCCCTATCGATGGTGAGGGTTTCTGCTACCCAGAAGGAGGAATGACGCTGATGAATCAGGAGAAGGTACCCGCCTGTGATGCTAATGCGCTGGTGGAGTTCACAAAACAAAGTATGTACACTGAGCAAGCATGGTCACTAAAGATTGGGTTTTATGGCGCAACTGTCAATGTGTTAGTTGCAAATGTCATTTGTCAAGACTTGGAAGGACTCCATGATATATATCTTGAACACTGTTGATTTCTCGTGCAACAACAGTCAGTGAAGCGCTCAAGCTGTGCATTCAATCCTTATTACTGGGTAAATAGTGTGACTTGTGCTCACGCCAGCCACACACACGTACATTCTGGATGCAATGTAGAAACAACTCACTGAACATTGCCATTTCATATGACTAAGATGTATAAGATGACTTAAATGTCCTTTCAAATTGTTTCCAGATTTTTCAGTCTCCGATTGGCTGAGTGACCTTGACCTTGACATCAACCTGCAGTCCCTCTCCCAGGCCGCCGCCCAGTCACTCCTGGACAGGTTCGGCATCTCCGAGTACCTGCTGGATGAGAGATGTGATGTGTCTAGACCACCATATAGCCCCAGTGTCGGTGGATGGAGAAACGGTTAGCAAGGATTAAGTGTTGAAAACCCATATGTGATTCCGCATGTAGTGTAATCGTTAGATCCAATTTTTAAGCAATTGTTTTGTGGAAAAACAACTTTTCTTTTTTAAATATACACTAAAAACATAATAAATATATTTTGTCTGCCCCCAAATAAAATATTATTCAGGGCCCTCTTTTATAATTATCCTTCCATGCACTCATATTGTTTCTGAGAATTTCAGATGATGCTCTTCTATCTTCAGATTGCCCGAAGAGTATCAGTAACCGACCGAATCTTCCTCAGGGCATGTACTGCCACCTAGAGGACACGTGCACCAAGATAAACTGCTGTTTCCACGTCCCCTTTCTGGAGATGTCGTTCAACGCCGTCCTCAACGTGGACATGTGCGGCTACGTCATCTATGCCTCTATTGAGAACACAACTACTACAACAAACATGTTGGGCGACAATGTTGACCTGGAGGCAGGTAGGTGATCGCTGTAATGTGTTAGTAAATATATGGTAGTGATCCTTTTGTGTGAAAAGGGACTAAACCTCTCCACATGCATGAGAATTCCTGTTAAAAGTAGAGTTGATTCTACAATTCAGAGTTCATTTATGAGCATGTGTTCACGAAACACTGTGAAATAGTGATGATTCCATGTGTTCAAGGTAAGCGTATCCTGCTCCACCGGTGGCATCCGTTTTACACACATGCAAAGGCTAGTCAGTTGTTTACCTAGAAATGGTACAAGTCAAAATAGGGAACTGTATGTTTGTCGTTGATGCCTCATATTCGCAAATGTCCTCCACATTTCCACACGTTTTGAAAGCTTTAATCATGATCAAGCCTTGAATGTTACTTAACCCAGACTACATGTAGTGTAATACTATCTGTATATATTATCTACTAATCAACAACAAACACTCTTTAACGATTCAAGATTCAAGAAGACACATGATGTTACAACATTTTACAATCCGTGTTATTCCTTAATGTTGCGTCACAAAAAGACATTTTTTGATGTTATTCTTTCAAATGGCGCTTGAACAGAATATTCAGATATGTTTAGTGTAGTTATATGATTCCTGTTTTCATTTAAGGCATGTCAATGACGTTGGACATCGCGGAGGTTTTCCAGCTCAAGTATGTGTCCTGACTAGTTTGTTCGTAGATTTATTGTTTCGCAAAGTTACCAACAGATCGTGAAACTTGGATTTGTCTTTGCCTTGTGCTCGGTATTTAGGAATAGACAGGTACTGGCTGGGAGTCAATGTAATGTTTTTAGTAGTGTATCCATGTTGCGATGTCGTTAGAAAACCAACATTAGTCCTCGTCGCTAAAAGGGAGCTAATGTCGACGTTGAACGTCTACTACTACGTACGTAAATATGGCATAATAGAATCCGTACATTCTAGCTTAAAATACATGACCTCTGCATGGTGACTTGGTTATTCGGACAACTGGTTATTTGAACAAGGGTACCAGGTTGTGCCACATTCATAAAATAGTCCGGAAAGCTACGATTACTGTTACATCATGTTATGCATATTAATGCAACACCACCGCGATAGGCTACGATTCCGACCAATCAATGTTCATTAATCCTTGTTATACAATGATATTACCAGGCGTTCGCGAAAGGACTGAAAACCACACAGTCAACGAGTCTTGATACCAGCCATAAACAGGCTGAAAGAAAACATTGTAAATATTGATGGTACAAGATGTTCACAAAAAACGTAGAAATATGAAAGGTTTAACACAATTCATGACATTGTTCCAGCACGAAGGGTCGATCATTCGAGAAGTTCCAATCTGAACGATCTTAAAAGGTGATACCGACGGGATGAAGGATTTTACATTGTACCTTGTAATTAATGTAATTAATATAATGCTTCACAGGCTTGGTTTGAAGAAGAGGGACCAGGCATTCCTTCTGGACCTTAATATACAGGTGTGCTTGGAGGAGAGTTCCTGTCTGTTGTCAGAGGACGTCTTGAGGAGAACTGAAGTACCTCAACCTATATGTGACCTTGATGCAAGATGGAATTTCCAAAGTGAGAAACAATGTTTCATATAATTGGTGTTCTTATTTCAAAGTGGTGTGAAAGGAAGAGTAATCAGTCCCTTTTCTGAGTTATCTAAAAGAGTCCTTGGTACGATTCCGACAACGTCTTTTAAGTGTTAGCAACGTCTTTTATGAATCATTATGAAATATTGATGATACCAGGTGAAACACATGAAGGACTCAACTCGGATGTACCCGGTAGTTGGAAATAGTACTATTCTAAACAACACTGCGTCCATATCATGTGCAACACCATGCGTGTTTATGACTATTTGTATTAAGAAGATAAAGAACATTTTAAGAAATAGTGATGATACCAGGTTAATATACATGAAGGACTAAACTCGGATGTACCCGCTCGTTCCACAATGGTATCATGCTAAACACTGCGCCCACATCATGTGAAACACCATGCTTGTTTATGACTATACATATTAAGAAAAAAGTGATGATACCAGGTTTTCATAATGATAGTACCACATCCTGCCTCTCTGATGACACCAGTGAATCAGTGCTAAGACCTTTGAACAAAATGAGAGGATAATGTAGCAGGTCCTTCTGAATGATCGTTCAAAACGGCGTCCATGTCATGTGCCACATCATATGTGTTTATGCCTATGTGTATAATGAAGGTACAGGCCATTCAAACAAAGTATTATGAGCATTCTCCACAGTAAGCTATTTATACCAAGGATTGGCAGCACAAGTGTAATGACGCACCTCAGTCCATCGTTGAGATATTGATGTCACTGTTCACCTCATTTGGTCTCATCCTGTATAGAAAGCTTACTCCTTTTGAATGACTAACCAGACTCGATCATCCGCCGTAACATTCCGTTAAGTAATAAATGTAAAGAAATGATGACCATCATATGAATGCATCGCTGCATACACAACAACAGCTACATGTGGACGACAGATTATTAAATTCATGTTCGCGTCCAACCTCCTCATACTCACTAAACACACATATAAAATCTGTACACTGTATAATGAAGCCACTTACTTGATCTTGTAGACTTCAGTTTATCAAGCTGGGCCCACTTGACGGGGCAGAACCTGATGAATGGACTGTCGAGGTCAGCAGTGAACTTCCTGTTGGAGCAACTCGGAGTCAAAGACAAGATGCTGGATTCGCCATGTGACCGGAGCAGTCTCAAGTACCAGCCAGCTGATGCAGGCAACTGGAAGAATGGTCAGTCAGTCTGATGAATGAGGAAAACAAGAAATTCCTTTGTTCTTTAGTGCCATTTATTGATTTAATTTAAAAACAGAGCTTGCTTTCAGTCTATCTGTCATGGCCTATGATGTACATAGTGCGTTTACAGACCAGTGCACTGTAAGCGCTTAGAGCTCTTGTGGGAATTCTGAAAGTACTCACGTATCGTATGTGTAAATGAAATAAACGAGTGCAAAATTACATTAAGGATCAGTAGTTTTCTGTAATCATCCACTAAGTTGCAAAATTCCGGTATTTCAAACAGCGAGCCTTGCGAAAAATAAGTAATAGCTTGGCCAATAGTTTTACGGAGAACAAAATATTTAGTCCTGAACATGTGTTTCCACCAAATAATGTGACATGGAGTCTGTTAGGTCTCTCTGGCAAAATACTCCTACAGTGATTCTTCAATTCTTTCAGATTGTAACGACGGCAGCAGCGCTGTCACCCTCCCACCCATCAGCCTCCCTGCCAACTGCCACATCAATGACAAATGTTTGGGTATAGACTGCTGTCTCCACAGCAACGTCTTTGACCTGTCTCTTCACACGGCCTTCAACATTGACCTCTGTAACTACTTCATTGAAGGCTCCA
Organism: Haliotis laevigata; assembly: GCA_008038995.1. Taxonomy (NCBI): domain Eukaryota; kingdom Metazoa; phylum Mollusca; class Gastropoda; order Lepetellida; family Haliotidae; genus Haliotis; species Haliotis laevigata. The sequence continues at coordinate 401,201 of VKKT01000120.1, forward strand.
TTGAGAAGTTCAGCTTTAAGCACAACATACTTGACTATAACTGGGGTATGTTAAGGTCAAGTTATTACGTTCTATTAAAACCCACGGCATTAAAACGAACAGTATTAAACATATATTTATACAGACACATTGGTATTATCTATCAGATGTTCCATGTGCGTGTGTGTGTGGTGAGTACAGGGTTTTGAGCACCAAGTGAATCATATTTCACTTTTAAATAAATACACGAGAAAGTAAAGAAGTAAAAATGCACCAAAATAAACTTGAAATCCATGGAATTTAATTATGTGTGATGAAATCAAATTGAAGACCAGAACTTTTGTGACAGCTCCTATTACCATAGTTGTCTTGAAACATCCTTATTTGCAGCGAGGTTAATGCTGTGGTTGTAGCACGTGTCTGCAAATGTGATTGACGAAAGGAAATGCATTAAACATTTTAAAATGATTTGTCGTCCGACGTGAATACTTTGAGGGGCCTTTCCGAAAGTCTGTAAACACTGTTCGTTTTTGCGAAAGTGTGCTTTTTGTTTCAGGCAAGGAAGACGTGATTACTTTCGGAAGCGTTCCTATCCTGAGGCTCAAGTAAGTAATCCTACTGTTGACATTTTACCGCACCATACCACCTTTCATGTATGTGGCTTTGTTTAGATATTTAGCTCCACAATTACCGAAACCGTGAAAAAAACGTCATGTCCAGCACATTTTGTTTAAATGATTTCATGAATAAACAAAAAGAAACAAAACTCGAAGTAAATTATTTGAATGAAAGCAAAGTGTGATGAGAAAAATAAAGCATTATCTTTCCCTCAAGAGATCATAACATCTTCATCAGACTTGGAACTGCCAAACTCTTGAACTGCCAAGTTCACCCAATCGCTAAAAACAATCTCCATATGAATATTCATATATTTTACCAAATGCAAACATAATTTTCTGAATCCATCACTGAAAACGAAAATCGTATTAAAGGTCTGATGTAGGCATGGTTGAACTGTCATATCTGTCTGTTCTTTCTCAGGTTCAAGATTGACCGGCTTCTGTCTCAGCAAGTGTTTATTGTTGACCTGTCTGCGAGTCTGTGTCTGGAGGGAGATGACTGTGAGCTGGATCTGAAGGTGCTGAATCAGACACGACTTCCCATGCCAGGATGTGCCAAGTTCCAGGGATTCAAACTTCCAGGTATGTAATGATGGATCCTATATATTTTATTTTCCCAATGACTTTATTCCTACCTTTATTATCACCAATATCTGTGGTATGGAAAGGAACATATGAAGTGTCTATTTGAGTGACCGCAACACGGAGTGTCAAGGAAAGCTCCATTTGATGTTTTCTAACTTGCAAAACTCATATTCACTGTCATTCTTGGAGACAAACCTCGTCATATAATCAGGACCTTTCTTGAACTGAAACATACGACCCTATGTTTGTGGCACGTTAAAAGACATCAATTGCGGCGCCTTCGTACATGAGTAACAAGATCCTCTCTCCTGGACCCAACACACACAGACACACATTTAGGCAATTTCTGTTGAGATGTATGCATTGACCTGTACATGCCTATGTGCGATAGTGTTGTTTTGAGAGTCGGGCAAATGTTCATCTTTATTTTTAAGGAAATATGAAACACAATAATAATATCATAAGTTTTTGTCTGAATGCTGCTCATTGAGTTACTAACAATGGCGGTAGATTTTACAGGTGATGGGTTGACTCACCTTTCAGATTTCTCCCTGGACGACTGGCTGAGAGAAAATGGCGGTGAGATCACAGCCCAGCTTTCAGCAGTCCTTATGGAAGAACTCGGAATCAATCAGTTCCTACTGGAAACACCGTGTGAGGAGGACCCGGACCCTTACAGAGGCACCGTGGCGGGATGGAACAACGGTAGAGTTATAGATGAGATTTAATTGTTGAGCTCATTCCCACCTTAAAGACGTTGAAATATTTACTTATAACTGTGTGTATTAGCACATTTGTGTGATTTTGTGATGTGACTGAAATCAGTCATACAAAAGTCGGGTGTTCTAGTTCAGTGGATTCATAGTCAATAGCAAAATAACCAGTTACCACCCAGGTATGTTCATGATTGAAAATTATTGTGATGATATGGAATACATGGCTTCCCAGAATGATTTTCAAACATTATGACACATCATACCGTGTAGCAATGCAATCGATACTGTTTTAATGTGTTTTCAATGGTTTAAATGTTTTCGTTTTTTTTAAATCATAGGTTGTTTAGAATTCTTCTGCGGGAATGTTTAACATCAGTTCCTATAACATCGTCAAAGTATATGAAACTGAGTGTTTTTATGTGAATTCACCTTTTGTCATACATATATCACTTATCAATCATACGGTTATTGATTACAAGAACAGAGTCTCGTTTGTATACACACACGTACGCACGCACTCACGCACGCGCGCACGCACCACACACGAGCGCGTCACTGATAATATAGACTTGACCCAGACTCAGAAGGAATACTGAACCGTTGAACATAATCTAATATTTTATGGTTATCGTACCTCAGTACGAATAATACTGCGTCTTTCAGCATGCCCCGAGAACCTTACACTGCCAGCTCTACCTTCCCACGTCTTCTGTCACTTGACTGACTACTGCACCGGGGTCACGTGTTGTGTCAAAGTGCCACAGGTCAAACGGAA
>VKKT01000121.1:37004-49108 GCA_008038995.1 Haliotis laevigata
GAGGTGTCTCACGGCCACCAACCAGACCAGCATGAGGTGTCTCACGGCCACCAGCCAGACCTGCATGGGGTGTCTCACGGCCACCAGCCAGACCAGCATGAGGTGTCTCACGGCCACCAACCAGACCAGCACGAGGTGTCTCACGGCCACCAGCCAGACCTGCACGAGGTGTCTCACGGCCACCAACCAGACCAGCATGAGGTGTCTCACGGCCACCACCCAGAACAGCATGAGGTGTCTCACGGCCACCAACCAGACCAGCATGAGGTGTCTCACGGCCACCAACCAGACCTGCACGAGTTGTCTCACGGCCACCTACTGGGGCTGTGTCAAGAATTATGTCCCTCAAATGATGCTCAATACCATTGGATGTGTTTTGTATCCACAAAAGAGTAGCCATGGGTTAGCCGCATTTCCAAGTCTGATAACATGGAACTTGACGACATTGGTTTCAACAGTACCGTCCTGATTACCGAGGTTCTTTTGCACACACTCATAACTATTACTCCACAGCCGGCAGAAGAATGCCAAGGGTTGATGATGTGGAACTACGACCGGCTGCATCAACACATCCCTACAGCCACAGACAGAAAACCTGTTTTTAATAGATGCATACTGAACACTAGAGAGACAGAAATACATATTGTGATCTAATGATAACAGCTTACATCTTACATACCTGGCTACATATGATAAATGGGAAGCCGTTTAAGATGCGGTATGCATCGCAAGAATTCGGTAAACGTGCTTACGTGGTTGGTGTGCAGTAAAGCTGGTGCTGATCGATGCAAGTGGGTTTATTCAGCATTTACTTAACACGAGATAGCCGGGCCAATTCCATGAAAGGCAATTCTTTGGGAATAGTTTTAGATGTTTCGAATAAATTATGACGTGAGGAAAGTAGCTCAAGGCGATGGACAGCGGGCTTCATCTGGAAGCCACCGCTTTGTGACAAGAATGGAAATATACTACTTGTGGGACAACTTCTTGACATAACGGGCACGATTAGCTGCACGCGCGAGATGAAAATGGATTTCTAAACACCCGTCACATTGTGCCCCAGAAGCAATTCGATAAATCAAACACAGTAATCAGGAGTACCGACTCCGTGTTTATTGCATTACTTCACGAACTGATTCACGGTTTTGAGCAGGTGAAATATTAATGACATCTCTATCTAATAATAGGTCGAGCGCTGGACGTCATCATCTGACCTGGGCACAACTGGCCGATTCCAGGGGTGAATGTGTGAGCGAATAGACGTGAATGTATGGTCGGTTACACGGCGCATAGTCAGCTCCTCCGTCGTGACAGCTGTTTCTGTAAGTGCGTGGAACTGTATCAATTTAAGTAGGCGTAGTCCCTGTCTTTGGGGGTACATCAGCTGTAGAGTCCGCCGTGGTAACCAGGGTTAGTGTAACTGTCATCACACTGCCAATTAGTGGCAGGGGAGGTTCTCCACAAGGGAAGATGTACCGTTGTGAAGAGTTTAGGGGTTTAGCTAAATTAACATCTAGTCTCTGAAATAAACATATTTCAAAGAAGAAGAAAAATCGGTTCCTCAATGATAATAACAAAATGTAATGAAAGGAACCCAGAGACTTTCTTCGTTTTCAAGAGTAATCTAGGCTTGCCGCATATTCTAGACTTACTCGGGCTCCGTTGGATATATTTGCGGCAGTATCTGCATGACAGACAAGGGTTTCCCACATAATGGATGTGAGTGAGTGAGTTTAGTTTGACGTCGCTTTTAGCAATATTCCAGCAATATCACGGCGGGGGACACCAGAAATGGGCTTCACACAATGTGCCCATGTTGGGAATCAAACCCGGGTCTTCGGCGTGACGAGCGAACGCCTTAACCACTAGGCTACCCCACCGCCCTACATAATGGATGTACAGTGAAGATATTGCAAGGTGGTGATGCTACAACAGGGGCGGGTGTCACAACATGTTACGAGCAGGTGTTGGCTGTAACGACGCATTATGTTACAAGCAGGTGCGTGTGTAACAACATGTTATGCTGTTTCAAGCAGTGGATGACTTGACAAAGCGATGACGTTACAAGAAGTGGGAGTACAATGTTGATTTGATTCGTTGCTGGGAAGAGTCTGGCAAATATAAGACTGCAAATATTGACAATAGCACGGATGTGTTTACCTTGGGCCCTGGTTTATGCCCCTGGATTTCTTCAACACACATTCCCACTTGATCAACAATCAATTCTCCAGAATCTAACTCATTTTCAGTGAATGTATCGAGAGTGGGGAGAATTCCTCCACAGACCATAATAAAAGAATATTGATCCTAAACTGTTCAAGCGGTGTCGTCGTACAATTATCACGGACATACATAACGTCCATGACAAAGACTGGGATGCCACCATTACCTTGGATTTGAAACATATACAGCGACTGTTTTATATGATGGGATTGATTATTTACGTTTTAATCTGGAGATTGGAATGTTCTACTTCTAGGAGGAACAGTCTGAACTTACTTCACAGAACTTGATACCATACTTGATTTTAGATACATAATGGCGGTATATTGTTCCACGATAAACCGCGGTTAACGGTAATTACTTCTTTGAGATGGTGCGCTTGAAACAGGACGGGGGTGCTTAAATTGTTTGCTGTCTCCGAGAGCTACTTCATCTAGACACTGACGTCAATTGTAACATTAGTTTCTGGTCTGAAAGAAGCAAACCAAACTATAAACAACATATTACTATCAATGGTCCAGAAATAGGAGACATTATTCTAGGAGTAAACCGTGATAAGTTTCTTCCGTCATTATCGTCATCGTCACCGTCGTAACGATCATTTCTATCCATATCATTACATCATCTCAAGCCGTGGTACATATTGCCACAGGGTTTGACAATGTCCAACAAAGCTAGGGGTCAACAGGAACCCCATTAACTAATTTCACGGGATCTTATTGGAAATGTGAGGGTCTTGTAAAGATGTAATGTCCTGCAATGTACGTTTTTTAATAGTTAGGTTCATTATAGGAACCTTTAATTTTTGTACAATCGATATTACTGCGCATCCCTCTGGGATGAGTCCATTGCGAGGGTCAGTGCCTACTGGACTTCATTCAGCGTCGTTGAAATCCTGTTAACATTATCCTTACTGCATGAAATATGGTTGTCTGGATCGTCATGTTACTTCAGAAGGTGCAAGACCTGCCAGGATCATGTGGTGTCCAAAACACCCGTTACTTCGGTTTCAAATAAGCAATCAACTGACAGGTTAGCTGGGCGAGTAATTAGCGGGTTTCTGGGGAGCTAATGTCACCTCTGCCTGAACAGAGATTAAAAGTCTCCCCCTGGACTGGACAGAGATTAAACAGTCTCCCTCTAGACTGGACATCATGACGGATTCGTTTACAACGGTCAGACCCGACAGGCAGTTATCAGATACGCATTTCTTTGGGGTGTCTATGGTTGGCCATGAGTGACGCTATAATGGCGTCGCTACAATGGTGTCGCAGCCAACACAAACAACGTCTTTGTTTGTTTGTTTGTTGTTTAACGTCGCACTCAGGAATATTGCGAGTACAAGATGGCATATTCTCGAGGCAAGAATGTCCCCTGGCGTATATCAAGTTTGCCATTGATGTAAATAAGTGGACACTCTTATCTGAGGAAGATGTGTAACGGTTGTCTAAATATCGTCAAGTCTGGAAGAGACTTCAATTCAGAGGCCATAACCACAAGTATTCGACTCCCTCTGTTAAATAATAAACAAACCATTACCCTTTCGCCCACGAGTAATCGTAAGTAGCAGCGTGAACTCCGACTGTTGTCAAACTGCATGCGAATACCAACCCCATGCGGAATACTTCGGTTAACTCCGGTTAGAGTTTCTACGGACATTGACGTTCGCCTCTTGCCATAGTTTCGACTGCATGTTCCTATTGCTTGAAGGGCTTAATGGTTAAGGCATTAACTCAGACGTCTTGTGGTGGGAGCAATCACCACGAAGAATAGTGTTTCCTCCAACATGGAAGCAACAGTCTCGGTCAATATGCGGTTTCTCTAATAAGCCCTACTTAACCGAAACCCCGTACCGGCTGCTGATCTCTGGAAACAGTTAACGTCCCGCTAGACGAAGGGGAATATTTCGAAAACAATTTGGTACATCAATCAGCTTCAAATAAACACCATTCTTCCACTGAACCCATTCCATTTGTTTTGACTGTGCCATGTGTTGTGAGGTAATCTTTGGTAAAAGGCATTCCGGCTACCGTCTTGTCAAACCCGGCAGTTAGCACCATATGTTAGTGGTTGAAGGAACTTTCATAATGTACACGGGGAAGCTCGCGACAGGTCATAAACTATCAGTAATGAAATGCATGTGTTTAGGTTGTAGCAGTAGTTGTACAATACACCCCCAACGTCGTCGCGAGCTCTTCAATTATCAGCTGCATAACTCTACAGAAAGATCGTCCCAAGGGCGAGCATTCACCTTTTATAATCATTAACTCTGAATTGGAGCCAAATTTCGAGTCGGGGCTAGCCGGTGATGAACTTTGTAACACACCTCCTTCTGCTTGAACAGTTTGAGAAGCTGTCTGAAACTAGGAGCCGAGATTACACCTTCATCTCTGCGGACGGAGACAGAACACTAACACCACAGGTAACAGCTCTCTATAACAAGTGTAAAGGCAATGCAAATATGGTTATTAAAAATATGAATATTAGGACTATTTATACTCAGTCGGGAATAATGGTCTTTTGCAGTGAGCGAATGGGTGATTGGTGCATGAGTTGTGATCGAACGAGTGAGGTTTTAGGCAGTTAAATCAGCATACACTATATACATTAATTTTCGTGAAATGAACACTCAGGTTTTCGTCGTAACGTAAGAACGGCTTCACTCCTAGGAATCTGGAATGAGTTAGTGAATCAGACTAAGTGCCACTTTACCCAGAAACAAAATATCCGAAACCCAGGAAGAAGTTCTAGTTTCACCAGTTTCAGAAAAATAGGTGCTCTCTTGTTCCATGAGATAAAATTTAAAGTAATTGATTGAAAAACGATTTCACGAAAAGACATTTTAATTTCAGAGACTAAATATTAGCCAGTTCTAACTATGCTTCGTGCGAGAGGGCACTCCTGGATGCCTGAGTGGATAAATAGACAACTAAAAGAAGAACGGCAGATGCTGCCTGAGTCACATGTACTTATACTTAGTGATGTGTATCCAGCAACTGGATTATAGTGTATTAACTATCAGCCCCAACCATGGATAATGTTAAAATATTATCACTAAGACAGGTGCTGGAACATTCACGATACAATTAACACCCGTCACAGATATAATTGAATCACTTCTGTCTTGTCAGGTGACCATACCGAATGGCTGAATCAGGGCCAAACAGCAACATAAGCATGCCCGGCGACTTGATAGTATTGAGATAAATGTGAATCTGTTTCAGCCGATAAGTGGAGAAAACAGCAGGCACATTCGTGGCATCATCTATAATTTCACGTATGTCTGTTTTCCTCACAGAGGGAACACGTCATCGTCGTTGCACGCGCTTGTGCCCGTGTCACGTGAGCTGTACGGCTGTTCAAGAGACGAACAGCTGATGTCTGGATTATTGTTAATTTTACGGTGCACCCCCTCTTGCGAACGAGATGCGTGGATATATTGCTCTGCTCGTATACTTTACGAGGGCAGTTTAATTACACGGCGAAGCCCAGCAGACAAAAACGTATTTAAGGTGTTTAAATCAAACCATAATTAATATTAATGTGCATGAACGTGATTTACGTGAGATTTGTAACGTACTCCATGGCGTCACTGCACATAGATAATCTTGAAATTTCATTTCCATAACAAGTTTCGTGATTTACAATACGTTAAAGCACTTTCATGTGAATTATTTTCTAGTTTGGAATTATATTCCAATTTGCATTCTTATTTCTTGGACGCCAGCAAGAAGAAATACCATATACCGTAACATCTATGAGAAAAAATAACATCCCAGACTTATCACCGCGGGTACAGAAGACCATTGTGTCCATGATTATATTCAAACCAGGTTTTCCACAAGCGTTCAGTAATATATATGTACATACAAGCGACTGCTTTAACCACTGGGCTACCCCACCGCCCCATATAAATTAACAAATAGTTAAACTTTATGAAATCATGTTTTACTCAATACACCCTTCCCTTTGATTTTTTTGGTTATTTTCCTATGTTAATTGTTTTATAATTGAAGCCACCTACACGTGGTCGATTTTCATATTCTAGATTGGTTTAGATCCAACTTTATGCAGATATATCACAGTAACGACAGTTCATGGAGAGCACACACGCCGGCTGGGCTTCATTTACATACTGTCTCCCTGCCAACATACTATCTTCACTTCTCCCGCCTCTTCACGTCTATAAAACCTTCAACGACTGAGAGCGATACAAGGAAGTATGAAGGAGTGCCTTAACAATAATTTTTATCTACTTATCGGCGGTGAATAATTGAAAGAAGCGCATGTAAATTACCCCCGGTTTATGTAACTTAAACTGATGGTGATAAGAGTGGAAAACAGAGATTCGCTAACAGCTTTCTAGTACAAATTAGGCGGTCTGTACCACTTACAGTGATATGCTCACTCTGAAGACTCGTGCAATCTGTGCTCTGAGCTGATACCGCTGAGGGCAATAACAAGACGCACTGACACAGCCTGACTAACGAATAGTGCCTGATTATTAACATTTTGACTGAAACAGGTACCTACATTTAATTATAAAGGTAGCCCCAGTGAGATTGGAGGTTCTGAACCTGTGTAAGACCAAACGTGCCTCATTTAGACCTATATTTACCGCAAGTGCCCCTCGGATGGGAAAGAAATATGGTCCAGGGATAATCTGTCTCACAGTCCCTGAACCACATTAATTTCCCTACTGCCAAGCCCTCTCTGCAGTGCTAAAGCCCTACATAAAGCAAGTCTAGATTTCCTCAGGTTCTGAATCTCTGGTCTCCCTAGGGCTCCTTTTCAATATAAATGGGCTCGTTGGTTACTATCAAAATTATACATATTCAGAGACTAAGCCTTAGTCTATCACAGGGACTGCGAGACAGGCTGAACAGGGTTCACACTTCACTTGGCCAGCAAAACAAAGTATTTCACTATATTCATGAACCAATTTCTAACCATGCTGTCCGTATCGCAATGTAAGTTAATATAGGGTAATTTAAGGTAATAATGGGTAATTCAAGGTAATAAAGGGTAACATAAGGTACATGTTCTATGGTTCACAGATGAGGAATATCTTTCGGGACATCGTATAGCGACACACGCCATTAATGCACATCACAGCCCTATATACATGTCCAAAGCACAAAACAACCTAACAGTTAATTATACATTCAACACATCTCAGAACCCATAACCCGAGCATTTGTGGTCCGGCACTATTGCTGTAAATCCTGTGGCAAGGCGGTGGAATATGTGTAACTATTCTATGAAAAAACCCCAACCAATTGGGATTATATAAAAATAAGCATAACCAACCCTAGTACACATCTATTTCAGCTATCAATTAGAAATATAAGCTTTCACGGACAATATGTGTTAGTCTATAGTTTAGGATAGGTGAGAAACGCCAGGTAGATTATGAATGCAGGGGATAGGTCTTGAGGATGAGGATGCTACCTGGTACGGATGGTTGAGAAGCAGACAGGCATGTACCTACCGAAAGTATGCAGTTGCCCGTTCCGCCTCAATATACAAATATAAAAACACATCATTATCCCGCTCCTGGTTTCTGAGGAAGAGTTCAGTACATAACTCCACACAGGGCTATCTGGCCTCGCTATGACACACTTGATTATATAAACGTTGTGTAAAGAGTTTAGGCTGATTCCGACTGGCTGGCAATCTCACTCACTCACTCAATCCCGGGGTGTTTCAGTGCTCCGGTAAAGTCTGTCTTGAATATCCTCTGATCTTCACTGAAAGTAGCCCTTCACAACGTACGTCAGCTTTGATGACGGACAAAGAATAAACTATAGTCCGCAGAAGTAAACCTAACTCACAACTTTCTTTTAGGAATGAACCAAACGTTAAATTCGGTAAATAATGATCCAAATCCGGTCCTCTAAATTCCGATCTAAGATGAAGTTAACTATAGACATATGATGGAGCAGCTTCATCAACATCTCCTACACCATACCACGACCGCTGCTCCACGATAAGAGGAGAATGCAACGTAGGCGAGGGTAGCACGAGTGTATCCCGGCGGTAGCGTAAACCTATTCTCAGCCGGAGCACGAACAGAAAATACCTGAGATTTCCTCAAGTCAGCTTCAAATGTATGAGTCATAGAGCAAGTAGCGGGGGTGCTAGCCGACTAGAGCGCAGTAGCCACAAGGAGGAACGAAGAACCTCACGGGGTCTCAAGCCAACTTCGGAATCTCTGAAGACTGAGATACAAGTTTTACCTGACTCGCCACAGTTGTCAGCGGGTGGTGGAACGTTACATCAACACGTGTTGGCGGGGCGGGTTCGATCCTGGTGGATTTCATGGCATGTACATCTGAGATAGGAGTATCAATTCTCCAAGACAAATCAGGCTCGTCAGACACAAACCAGTTCACTAGCATACCGTACATGCTCTAGAGGTCAGGGTAGGTTGCTGGTATTTGCCAAGGTTGCCTCAGGTGATGGTATCTCATTACTTGCCTCTTACCTTTAACTTCCCATCCAAGCTTCAGGATCTCTTTAATGTGACGTGATCACGTTAAATCTGACACAGATGAAGGTAAACAATGCCAATTAGGCCGATTAAGGATTGATCATAACATGGTTGTCTGTCCAGCCTTGGTCGTTATCTATGCAGTGCATTTTGTAAGAATCTTAATGACAATGAATATAGAACCGACTTCAGAACTCAACTTAAACTGTCAATCAACAGTCTGCGTGAGTATCTGTCTACACTGACGTGTTGGGAGATCATTAAGGTTGAGTGGCCTTCAGTAAAGGGCAGATGGGTAATCCATTGTGTAGTACCACAGTGACGGATCATCACCTGCTCCCGTCAAGCAGGTCCGACAGCGGAACAACCTCACCTTAACAGGTGACTCCAGAAAATGTATCTCTCGTTGGTGTCCTTACAATGATGTTAGCAGAAGCTGCTGAATGTCGGTGAGATGTTGTTGGAAGCAATTCAGTCAGATCTGCTGTTGCGAAAGATCGCCAACGTAATTACCATTGTTGTCAATTCCACTGCACAACATAGAACAGAACCAAACAGGTTACGGCACATGTCCCAGCTTTCCTCTTTACCAACTAATGCATACACTCCTTGACCGTGAACGTATTACAAGCAGCCTGTGATGTTTGAGTCTCACGTTATTCAGGTGGCGGAGAGGCGGCCTAGTTTAGTTCGCTCGTCACGCCAAAGACCCGGGTTTGATTCCTTACATGGGTACAATGTGTGAAGCCTATTTCTGGTCTCCCCGTCGTGATATTGCTGGAATAGTGCTAAAAGCGGCGTTAAACCATACTCAGTCTTTCACATTATTCAGAGTTTGTGAGTAACGTATTTTCGCATGATCTGTTTGAATTTCGGGTCAGAATTGCTACAACGGGATCTGCCTACTCCTTCTATATAACCTGGAGGTCAGAAGATCAGCCTGCTACCGGTAACACGTGAAGGTTAGAGGCCCAGTCTGCTACCGGTAACACCTGAAGGTTAGAGGACCAGACCGCTACCGGTAACACCTGGAGGTTACAGAACCAGTCTGCTACCTGTAACAGCTGAAGGTTAGAGGATCAACCTGCTACCTGTAACATCTGAAGGCTACGGGACCAGCCTGCTACCTGTAACACCCTGAAGGTTAGATGATCAACCTGCTACCTGTAACACCTGAAGGTTAGATGATCAACCTGCTACCTGTAACACCTGGAGGTTACAGGACCAGTCTGCTACCTGTAACACCTGAAGGTTAGATGATCAACCTGCTACCTGTAACATCTGAAGGTTATGGGACCAGCCTGCTACCTGTAACATCTGAAGGTTACAGGACCAGTCTGCTACCTGTAACACCTGAAGGTTAGATGATCAACCTGCTACCTGTAACACCTGAAGGTTACAGGACCAGTCTGCTACCTGTAACACCTGAAGGTAATGGGACCAGCCTGCTACGTGTAACACCTGAAGGTTAGTGGACCAGACCGTTATCTGTAACACCTGAAGGTTACAGGACCAGCCTGCTACCCGTAACACCTGAAGGTTACAGGACCAGACCGTTACCTGTAACACCTGAAGGTTACATGACCAGTCTGCTACCTGTAACACCTGGAGATTAGATGACCAGCCTGCTACCTCTCTTACCTGGAGGCCAGAGGATCAGCCAGGTACCTTAAGACCTGGGGGTCAAATACCTGCAGGTCAGAGGACCAGCCTTCTACCTGTAACACCTGGAGGTCAGAGGATCACTCTCCCCCGTCAAACATCTGGAGGTCGGGAAATCACCTTTGCTACCAAACTCCAAACATCCTAAACACGGCGTAATTAGGCAGTTCTTCATGAGGTTAATGACACGTGTAATGAGTAGCAGAGTCTGATTGCTTGTATCTTCCACTCTTTGTGGCCAGAAATAAACATGGCAGATGCCAGAACGAGGGCAATATTTCACAAACAGCTGCACAGAACCGGCACAACTTCTGCATGACACCAGAGCTCGTCAGTGAGGGCTCGCGTATTTCAAGCACGTCCTGTATCAAGAGCCATGCAACAAGGACAGGAGTGAGATGATAATCCTCACTGAGGGCTGATGAAATGACCACGACCGCCCAAACAGAGGATTTTCTAAACCAACAGTACCAGAAGACATCAATTTTAATCTGATATAACATCGATCTTGACTTTTGACATTCAGGGCAAATGCCAGAGTTAGCGGACTTACCTGCTGTCTTAACAAGCAACATGTCCACACTTCCTCCGCGAGTAGACGCACGTGCTGTGGGTTATCTCAGCTCCCAGGTTCCCGGGTTAGCGAGGGCTGGTCTTATATAACAGCGTAACCCGTGTAAAGAGTCCCCCGGCGTTTGCTGAAGCTTATTCTGTTACCAGATTTCCTTTATCAGATCCGAACACCTTCAAATAGTGTCTGTAGAGCTCCTCACAGATTCAGAATCTGTTACACAAGCTGTCTCGTTGATATATATTGTCACAGTTCACGTGGGCTGGCTACATTCGGGAACACATGTACGAATATCCAATTGCTGCGGGTGTCGTCTGGTGCAGATTCTACTGGCTGTTAAATATCGCAGGCGTCAAAACAACACGGCGATCTTCCCAAATACGATTTGAGAAAACAGTGTCAGATTGAGAGTATCATATAGGCACTTCGCGTGATAATTACTATATGGCGCTCTTCCCACACTTCCGGTTTCTAATCTACAATCTCAAGCGAGTATTCTTATTCTCTGCAGCCAACTGACGGACGACCTGTTGCAACAGACTTTAAAGTAAAGGATTTGAGCGTGTCGATGGCGTACGAGGGCACTCAATACGACTGGCTATATATACCCACATAACATCCCTTGCCATCTGTGAGAATCACAGGATATCGCGTTACCGCTCTACTGTGCTACAATCTCCCGCCATGCTCAAACCGTCACAGCTATATATACATCTGTAGAAACATCTCAGAAACCTAAGCGAAAGTATACATTGTAATCTTTGCCCCTCCCTGTTGCAGGACTAGCAAACCTTGTTAGATGTGTGGTGGGAACAGATGTCGCACACAGGAGACGTGGGTACCAGAACCCTGGGTGTGGGGGGAGGTGGTCGTTGTGTGGGTATGCTGATAGGGTGAAACAAAGGGACATTACTGGGCTAATTTGGCGTTGACCTGTTCACACTGAAAGGAGATACGCAAGACTTAGGCGAGGAAAGGTTACTCCGCCTTCACCTATATTCGTGGCTTCATACTCATTGCTGTTAATGCGTTGATGTTGGTTTAATTGTAGTCTCTCGTACAGACCCTGAAGCAAATACAGGTATATCCAAGAAAGCCCACACAAGTCTAGAAAATGTGGCAAGTCTAGATTTCCTCAGCTTCTGAAAATGAAGA
>VKKT01000121.1:74848-86240 GCA_008038995.1 Haliotis laevigata
TTCGGCGTGACGAGCCAACGCTTTAACCACTAGGCTACCCCACCGCCCCTCGAGAGTGAATGAGTGAGTATGGTTTTATTTCCAGCAATATCATGTCGGGGGGACAGCAGATATGGATAATCGAACCCGGATCTTCGGCGTGACGAGTAAACGAACAAACAACCCAACCGCCCAGATTATGCAGTCACACATAGCATGTTGATAGCACATATTCGGACCGAAACTAGTGACTAAATACATGGCTAACGGTCCACGCCACCACCTGACCCCGCCGACACGGGGTTACAATCAGTAGATTCTGGTGACCTGTGCTGCCCCAGAGGAATACGTGATGGGCCAGTATAATGGTTCTGACCATCACGGTATATTGAACTCCCAAGGGTCAGTTTAAAGGAACCAATCTGTCCACACCATCCCAAAACCGGTCGAGTGCAGGCGGCTTCTGATTGCCCCTAGTCTATCTTTGATAACCTACTACATATTAAATAACACAATCACACCCACTCAATGTTGCTCCCCTTCTCGGCAATTGCAGTCACTACTCAATCCATTCTCAGAAATATAGGATCGAGTTTCCTCATTTTATTAGTTCTGTTTAATCCTGCATATTGCTTTTTCCCAGGAACTATACGTTAGTGTACGACAACTCTGTGCTACTGACTTGAATAGCCACGGACTTTTCAACTGCATGATCAATAACGGCATCGACTTGGCAAGTTCACATTCATTGACCAACACAGTATTGGGGCTGGACCAACTGTCCAGAGAGGGTTAATAGTGTTTACATGACGTGGACGACACCATCTGATCAAACCGAAATTGCCAAATCTCCCAATCCATCCACCTAAACATGTCACCCTGGACCAACAGGATCAGCAGGCTTGTCTGGACCTTCACGGTCCCTTGGACCATCACTGTATTCAGATTTACAGAAATCCGCTCAAATGATGGATCACGTGTTCTGATAGAAGCTAGAGGTTATTGATCTCCAACGTTCCCCTGACGTAAGGTGACACTCAGTAACATAAATGAAATATTGCTCAAGGTGCATTAAGAAAACTCCCCACATTCTAATACAAACGTACCTTTATCAGGCGCTCGGGTCAACAAAGTGCGGTAAACAAAAATGCGGTAAACTTGTACAGATCTGGCTTACGACCCTCGAGTTCAGATCTCCGATTGCCCTTCTTACCAATCCGTCGTCACCGGTGCCATTGGTAGGTGACACATCCAACCAGCTGATTAGACAGTCCGTAGCTTGTAAAATTAATAACATGTCGGCTGGCTGGCCTCCCTAGCATATAATGTCACAAGTTATGTTACCGTGATGAGATCCATACGGTCGGTACAGACGGGTGCAAATGTCAAATAGAATAATTTCACGGAGTATTAGTCTCTGGACTTGAGATCTTGTAATGACAAATTCGTTAAGCATGGACGTAAGGCGTACACACGAATTGAAAGCGTGTATGCCCTTGGCCTTCGGTCAGCCTGAGTAAACCACTCCAACGGGGTGGTGACTTGGGGTTTCCTAAAATAAGAAGTCGTGAAATAACCACACTTACCTACTCACTGTCTGACACCATCAGTCCACTGAGGGGAGCGAGGTGAAATGATCCCAAACTTCACGTGTCCGCCTGTTCTAGTGCGGGCTAATGTCGGTTTTACAGCCTCCAATGCCGCAGGTGTAACATGGACTTCGAGCTGACCTGTCCCTGTTCTGTCCCCTTAATACCAAGCACCAGGCTAGGACACAAGAACAATCCTTTAACGTTTACTGGTACGACATGACCGAGGATCGACCCACTGACCTTCTCTCCGAACGAGCGCTCTATCCACTGTACCACAGAACACTCTTTATCCTTTAAGGTGCAATGAGAATGTACAGCATCAGACGGAAACGTTGACCAAGTCTGCCGTTGGCCTGCCGAGTGGAGAGTGGCGAGTGGAGAGTGGTGAGTGTGGATATTTCTGAGACTCCCTGTCCCCTACCTGGCACAGCTGATACCAATGGACACTCCAGACAATCACATTACCTTCACAGCTGGCGTAGACAAGTTACAATGGAGATATGCACTGGGATCACCACCTCACAACGTTCCACGACATTCAATATTTTACATTTCCCGTGAGATGGTATTTACATCCCTGTTTGAAAGAAGTTGATACAAATTAGATTCAGAAAGCATAAAGTGTTCTGTTCGAACATCCGAGACGCAATTACCTCATAGGATTGCGGCGAACGCATATCAGAGTCCGAAACTAATTACGGTGCAAGCAGGAGAAGTCTGTGTCCTGACAGTTTACACTCTTACACGAGTACTGCGCATATCTACTGTCAACACATTGAATACATACGTGTGTATACGGATCTAAAAGAGCCCCAGTATTGTAGTTGGATTTTTAAACCATTTTAGCATTATTCCTCTCATATCACAGTGGAGCAACAGAGAATGTGCTCACAACACAGAAACCATGTGGAAATCCGAACCCGTAATATCGTCATGACAAGGGTTAACTACCCACTACGTTATGCAGCGGACCTCAGTGCCTTCAAATGTGTCCATATTAGTAAGATATCACTGCTAGAGGTCGATTGTACGATTCCAACTTTATCAGGAGTTCGTGATTAAGAACCACTATCAAAGTATCGATGATACCACGTGTTCATTCCCTGTCCCACGGGTTTCGTTGATCATAAACACGCGCAAAGACAAGTCAACGGATGATGTGTCAACTTTGGAAAAGCCCTCACATCTCAACAATAAAACCTTTCAGAGGCTCTAAAGAGGCGGTGAATGCCGGTGAAATAACTTATGAATAAGATTCGTATGTCCCTCTATTAACAGTTACTTTTTATTGAAATATCATGTGCGACTGTACCTCAGAAATTGTGAAACGAAACACCAGAAGACGGACTACTGCTTGACATAAAGGTAAAGTTGACCTTTGAACTCATGTCATACAATACTTCCTGAATGTAACCCCCATATTTTACATATACGTTATCATGGGGGAATCTACTGTCGAAAATACGATACTTAAAGAGGGTCAGAGAACCTGCAATAATCTGTAGTCTGGCAGTTCATGACTTCAGAGTTCGGGAAAGTGGTGCTTTGTGCCTTTGGGAGAATCTCTGTCTTGTATTAGAGACAGCATTAGTAGCAGAAACGTCCAAGATAGAAGCGCCAGACAGCCAGTGGTGTCCGGAGACGCTCACTGGACATACAACTGGTCATCCCGCTGAGGAAATGAAGGCCGGGGGCAGACAGTGGGCACACATCCACCCTGGACAATTCCCAGAGCGAGGACAAACAAGTCTCATCTTGAAGGGGATGAGCACCACACAGATTAAACACGGGGGCAGCTAGGGTATCTAGTGTAAGTGAGTTACATGGCTACAATGTTTGGTGTGTGTCTGAAGACACTGCTGAGTCAGGAGGTGAGAGATGCAGCTACAATCTCGTTATTGAGCCTACCTTGTTTGAAATAACCGAGTAACAGGATCACCAGCCAATACAAATCATATGTGTATACAGCTAATGATGCGTGTAGGCTGACAGTGACGAGGAAGTTCTGTCTGAGGTCATACAGGCACATGGAGACAACCTAAGTTTTTAGGAAATATACAATTCGGGATAAATAATAAAATAAACGTTGAATTGATAAACATGGTATTGTTCCAGGAGTCGACTAGAAGGATTCTGTCGTTTGCTGCAGGACCGTATCAATATCACACATACTGTTACATACACACATTGTAGATGTATGCCAAGATTACGTCACGCACACACACACATATACATATATATATATATATCCACATTGCAGATATAAGTGCTCATATTACCCATATACAGGTATATATGCATATGTAACCGATTTAAACGCACATAACGTATATATACCCAAAATACGTATTTATACCCACATTACCGATATGTACCCACAAAATCGATATATATACCCACAATACAGATATGTATGCCCACATTACCGATATATACACTTTATACCCACATTACCGATATATATACCAACATTACCGATATGTACCCACATTACCGATATATACCTACATTGCCGATATGTATACCCACATTACTGAGATATACCCACATTACTAATATATATACCCACATATATATGTATTACGCACATTGCAGATTTATGTCCACATTACTGATTTTATATATACCCACATTATAGCTATATATAATCACATTACAGATATATATACCCACATTACTGATATTATATATACCCTCATTACAGCTATATGTACTAACATTACAGATTTATATATCCACATTACTGATATATATAGTCACATTACAGATATATACTCACATTACATATATATATATATATATACCCACATTAAAGATATATATATACCCACATTAAAGATATATATATACCCACATTAAAGATATATGCCCACATGACAGACATACACCCACATTGCAGTATATGCTTACGTTACTGATGTGTGCTCACACGAGAAGCCATGACTATCTGTACCCACTACATCGTGTTTGGGAAATCTGTAACTGATCTTGCGCCTGAATATAATGTTGAACTTAGGATGTTTTTCACTGTGATTATAGTGATGAAAAACGAGGGTAAAAATGCTGGAGTTGTTTCTGCTCATCGCGGTCACTCCGTTCTCACAGAAGCAAACGCAACCTAAACATATGTCGCTTATGTGTGTGTAGAGAATACACAGAGAGTCGGAAGCATACACGTGAAGCCATCATGAATATATGTCTAACGGCATGCCATGTAATGTCAATAACATTAAATGTGATGGGGCGAGGACTTCATCGACTAACGGCCATGCCAGGTTTCACCACTTGGGGGTACACAGTAGCAGAACAACATCATACCTTCGCTTGCTGCTGTCGCCTCATGTCGCCGGCTTGTTTTATCATACAGTGTCATCGGAAGATGAAACGACTATATATGCCGGACTTAATTCCTACGCACGAGCTATTTATTATCACAACCTTTATCTGCTGTCTATATATGGTAAACGTGATTTACATACAGGTAAAACTTCCGCCGAGGAATATTTTCAATTGGAAGATAGTCTTCACGTCACAGATGTGTGTGGAAAACTGAATTTGTTTGTTTCTGACTCCGATGTCTCAATATGCCGTGGTGACGATTCTGCCGGTGTGTGTTAACGGCAGATATCGATGCGATAGTGTATTATTGAATATATTTTCGTTGAGTGGGCGTTAGCAGTCGCCTGATCACTGTGTTGTGATCAGATCACAGCATTATCCTGATGCTAATATATCTGCTACTGACTATCCCAGTCGTCCACTCTGAGTAAGAGATTAGATTACTTAATGAAGAACGCTGACCTGTGGGCATTAACATAGTATAGGCTCACCAAATGTAATCGCCACCATCGCACCGAGCTAACGAAATTAAGAAGAGTTCCTTTCTGGTTAGATTGTGTTAGGGTGAAAGGGCAAACGGTGACATTTCCATTGATTGAAATACGAGACACTATTCTTGAGTCGGTGATCTGAACACCTCTCAATTTGACTGCAACAGACATTGGAGTGACGTTGCATATGTTTGTGAGGTTCAGCGGAAGTGTTATTGGCAGTTGAAGTGGTAGATCTGTCACGCATGAGAATCACTGAATGTCACTTAAATCATGCATCGAGAATGATACTTCTCTGTGCAATATTTATATTTGACTGGTTAAAAAGGTCCGGTTTAAATGAAGGTCAGGTCTATCCCGATTTTAACTGAAGAGTTATCTTTCCTTGCCAAAATTTCGCCGCCTGCTCTCTGGGAAGAAATAATCTTCCTGTTTATTCTGAAAATAATCAACTGATGAAAACTTACAAAAAGTAAGTTCGTTTCTGTTCCCCAATCATTCTTGACGCCGATAATGATTGTTCATTTAACTTGAATTAATATAATTAATATTACGTTTTTCACCAAGGTTCTACACTGTAAACGGGAACTTGACCAATGTGAAGGCTGTCCAAATGCTACTTGTGTAGCAACTTCTCATAGTTGGGTGTTTGGAGCAATGCTGAGAAAAGCGCTATAGAGGAATCATTATCATTTATCGGACTGAGCCAAAGTGACGTGAAACGTGGCCTTTCTAAGCACCGAAAGAGAAGCCGCTCTACTAAATGGTGCATAGATATTTTCAATCGATCTTCGTGGCACGTAGCCTAATTCTGGACAGACAACTCAGATGAAGATGCCGACACACAGGCAGAGGAATGTTGTAATGATCACGTTTTTGTATTTACACAGACATAACTATCACGTGGAGTGAAAACCTGGTTGCACGTTAAACACTTGAGGTAGTTGTCTAGCCAAACTCTAACCATCTATCAGAAAGGAATTGTTTTCCTGTTCTCACGCTCATCAACAGATGCTTACAGGACATGAGAGATAACCATACTAAACACCGTGGACAATGACGTGATGAACTCCAGCACAAACTCAGATTACAGACATATTGTTACAAAGATTGGGGCTTTTACAACAATTGACAGTTTTCCCGACCATTACCCACACATAAAGAACAAGCGATAATGGAAACAGACATTGTAATGATTTTAGCTGTTTTTATGCCAGACATGACAAAGTATCTTTCACGGTGTTTTCCTTACTAATGGCTGTTTTGAAATATATTCGGTAGATAGGCTCAGTCAACCGGAAGCGCCCCCAGAGGTTTTCGCCTGTCAATTACGACGTTACTATGTGCGACGAGACTCTGATCGAAGCGCCAAGGCATGGTGATATCTTGGCTAGAGAGCAAAAATGCCGTCAGGGCTGGTCAGGGCTGTAGGTTGAGTGGGAAAAACATTCATTGATCGATTTACTTGATTGAACATGCAGCGACATTGTGGCCGAGATCTACTATAGACGGACTGGACACTCAGGTATGGCAGATGTGTGTGGGATGGGCTCCAAATACCTTGTCATGGAAAATTAATAGAAATAGCATTAGCACATTAACGCTTCTATTCAATACCACTCAAGTTTATAACGATAGAATTGTACCTGAGAAACATTAGTTCCGTGCATTGTAGTTAAAGTCTGAAGTGAACCTTTAAAGGCAACTTTCAAATACACAACACAGTAATCTGGAATAAGGTCAGTGGGCCGCTGTGTGGGGCTCTAAAACCATGCATTTATTTTACATACGAGTATCGGGGCATTGTTAACGTTAAACTCTCAGCCAAAGAGGCAACGGGCTACTTCTGAAACCCTAATTACAATACAGTGAACAGGTCGTGGGTAGACCCCGTAGACCGAGGTGCTCGGCTACATTATCGATCATATTATGTAATGGAACACAGATGAAATCACGATCAAACAGCAGAATATATCATCATATCGAGAAACGTATTTGTCAGTCCATGGCCTACATATTGGCTCCTTTCAGCACGGAGAAGATATTACCACTGGTGCCACATGTTTCTACTGCAAATAAATATTCAAATTTGTATGATGAGCTCCGAAATAAATTTTCATGCAAAACAAATCAGTTGGACAATATCGCCGATTGCGCCAAAGCATTGAAACATTAGGCTAACGCTATCAACCGAAGGAAAGTCGTGCTGCATGGTGTGAGACGTTGATGACGTATTACTTGTAACAGTACATAAGTAAGCTGGTTGGCAAAAAATACGTCGCTATCAGCTCCGGATCTTCCTTTTCCACCTTTACGAGAAAGACTTGGTGGTTCATAGGAAGGTAGCGCCAGACTGGAAATGGGTACATGACCTACCTTGATTAGTTATTTGGTCCAGCTAGTCCAAGGACTTGACCACATGGTGGGAGTCCCAAGAGAATGGCAAGTACAGTGATCACATAGCTACTGGGGATTGGTAGTGAGCCTGGAGAATCAGTCCCACCAGTGGATAACAGGAACACCAGTCAGATCTCACTCCGCTACTGGAACTGAGTTGCGGCCTATATTGAAACTGGTTGGCTCATAAACACCACCACTCAATCGATTATTGATCAGATTCCGGGCAGGCGGGCGTACGAGAGGCAGGAGTAGACAGCAGGACAGACCAGCAAGAGGGACCGGGCCACACTCGATAGCGAACCAAATTTAGATCCCGTTAATGCAAACACCCATGGGTCTGGGTTGAGATGTAGGAACTATGAGAAGTGATGGGATCATCGGACACATTGCTGGACATGATTGTCAGATTATCTAGAAACAAGATAGGTAATTTAACCCAAATGTTCCCCATCTTGTTGTTCGGGACAATGAAAGGAATGTTCAAAGAACAGAAATGTTGGCATAATGGGCCTTGGTTTGGTTGTATGTGTATTAGCTGGTAGATGATTAGTGTACATCAAGGGAAACAAGCTTTGAAGAGAATTAAGGGTCGATGTGATCAGAGAAATGACCTCAGTTGATAGAGCAGATGGGCGTTAAGGTGGCGTGATTACCATCTCTGAGTGATTTGAGTTTAACACCGCTTTCAACACTTTTAGGGTTATGTCATGATGTTCCCGACACTGGATGAAGTGATGCATTTTTTATGTGGTTGGTGAGTTCTTTGGTCTACTGTTGTATTGAAAACAACGAGCACGGCCAAAATGATCAGGAACTTAAGGTCATCGGATTCTGGCACGCCCAAGGGACCGAACTGTACGCAGAGAATTACGGCGCTGTTGGTCCTAGTGTTGACATGACTGTCTGAGTTAGGGCCACCATGGCACTAGCATGACCAATTTCTTGAAGAAAAATATCTTTTTGACTTGTTTCATGAAGGTAATTTTCCCCTATTGTCAAGAATGCACAACTTGAAGCTTCGAAATGTTTGGGAAATCTGACTATGTTACGAGCGGATGGTGTTTCCAGTTTCTCTCTGAGACCATGAGCGACCCCTCACACCCAGATAGTCACAACAGCATGCAGCTAATGCTACCATGATCACAAGTATGATACAAGGTCCTGGTACTGTAAAGTCATACCCGATACAGCTCGTGGCACTGTGGACTGATCGAGGTCTTGGTAGGACATAGGTCTATAAGAGTGAGTGAGCTAGTTGGGTTTTCCGCAATATTGCAGCAATATCACGGCGGGGGACACCAGAAATGGGCTTCACACAATGTACCCATGTAGGGAATCCGATAAATCCGAGTCTTTTAACCACTAGGCTACCCCACCGCCCCTAGGTCTATAAGAAATGGTAGGAGAAACGATCCAGGATGGTAGAACATAGGCATATATGCAAAGATAGAAGAAATGATTCATGTTGGTAGAATAAAGGTATATAAGCAATGGTTGGGGAAATTATCCAGGACGGTAGAACAATGGTATGTACACAAGGATAAAACTGGAAAAAAGCAATGACTGGTGAAAGCGACCGACACTCTGCCATTCCGTCAACCGTGGTTGTTTCTATTCATTGGGCGCGTTATTGTTGGTTGTTTAACGCCACATTCAGCAATATTCCAGCAATATTCCAGCAATGTGGCGTTTGTCTGTAAATAGCGAGTTTGGAACAGAGTCTAGTTATCACCAGCATGAGTAGACTAACAACTAGTCTCTGAAATGAACATATTTTACTGAAAAAAGTTCATAGTAAAAGAAATATAATATTATGAAAAGGAGCCCTGAGACTTTCTTCATTTTCCTGAAGCTGAGGAAATCTAGACTTGCCACATTTTCTAGACTTGTGTGGGCTTTCTTGGATATATTTGCTTCAGGGTCTGTACGACAGACCACAGCATGAGCATCGATCAACGCAATTGGGATATGATGACATGTGTCAACCAAGTCAGCGAGCCTGTCCACCCGATCCCGTTAGTCGCCTCTTACGACAAGCATGGGTTGCTGAAGACCAATTCCAACCCGGATCTTCACGGGCTGACACGTTTTGGAGTCCAACTGATCGTGCCGTGGAACTCGCTACAACTGGTACCTTGTGACCCTTCTGTCGAAATCACTGACTGCAATCACTAACCAACCTGTGTTCTAAACTCAGAAAAGACTGATCCTGTTTTCCAAAGGATTTATTATTAATGGAAGAAGAGTATTAACATGGACATACGCCATTTTAATGAGCTCCCCAGGGAGGTAACCAAACGCAGACAAATTGCAGCAATGCAAATTAATCAAATGCGGTTCACTGTTAGCGCTGATATTATGAAACAATATATTAGAACCGTAAAACAGCTGTTTCGTGTCAAACATCAATAACAAATCAGATCATTTATCATAATTCAATAAGTGCCCCCGCAGTGAGACCGGTATAAAACTCAGGCAACATTTTTAATTCTGTCTTTTTGGCATGGAGTAGCAAGAGGTTTAACATCAAAGCTCCTTACACTGATAAGCGGTGTCACAGAGTACTAGTTGTTAAGGCAGCCAGTCGATGGCAGGAGGCGGCAGAATGCAAGGGAAAGACTATACTCCGGGGGAAATTAATTGCTGAGCGAGATGCAAGTCAACACGTACTTCACACGTGAAGAACAACGTATAAAAGGATCTGATTGTAAACTAGAGGATGATCTTATGGAACAAACATATGGTAACTGCTGTCATTTTGGGAGGTGAAATGGTGTGCAATTGTTCAGATGTCAATTTCAGTAACGTTCCTGTCAATTAAAATGCTAAAAATGGGAACAATGAATAACGCAAATTAACCGAGCGAGCAAATGCCGTTTTATGCTACGTGAAGCAACATTTACTGGGACTTTAACTTGTCTGAGGTGAGTGAGTGAGTGAAAGAGTGGGTGGGTGAGTGAGTGGGTACCGGAGGCATTTGATAGTGAGCACGTGGAGAAAATAAACTGATATCGTCTGATATCGTAGACCACAAAACAGGAAGTCAATGTTGCCAAAACGCGAAAGGGAGGTTGGGTGAGTTTATGTCGTTTTAGGCCGTAGTTAATTCTGGTAACTAATCTGTTCTCTCTTTGTGAGTGAGTAAATGGTGCTTTAAGCCGCATCAGCAATTTTGCAGCTATTGTTTGTGAGACAAAGAAACAAACATACAGATAACGATAGCACAAATGCATAGATATGTATCAATGACATGTACAGCACGCCCATTGCAACATATATCATAGATATGTATCAATGACATGTACAGCACGCCCATTTCTGGTGTCCCCCGACGTGATATTGCTGGAATATTGCTAAAAGCGGTGTCAAACTAAACCCACTTTCTCACTGTAACATATCAGAGATACAGATATCAGAGCCTATGCATGACGGCGAGAACAGTCTTGAGACATAGAAAGCTAACACAACAGATACGGAAAACGTTTTCCCTTCTTCGCAAATGCCAATAACAGGCTATGTATGACAGCGAGAACAGTGTCTTGAGACATAGATAACAGAGGCTATGTATGACGGCGAGAACAGTGTCTTGAG
>VKKT01000121.1:167143-177345 GCA_008038995.1 Haliotis laevigata
TAGGAGACCGACAGTTGACACTGTGATCGGGTGTTAAAAGATCGGCAGTTGACACTGATCATGTGTTAGGACATCGGTTAGTGGTCATCAGGGCAGTATCCTAGATACAGACGAACACTAAGTGGCCTGAACATGTATCATAGCAACTATGTGTATGTGTATGTGTATGTGTACACCATACCCTGGGAAATACACAATCACGTCAGGATGAGTGAAGAGACGAGGTTTTACTTCTCCTTCAACATTATTCACGAAGTTGAACAGTAAAGCACTTCACACACAAGCCGTTTCAGGACTCTGGGTATTCTGTGTAAGGACCCAACACCACACCACCAAGGAACCCTGTACAGTGTAATGCACAGAGACCCCGAGACTGTCATCCTGCTGCATACATGTATTTGTGTACACAAATGTATGCTCCTGAGCAGCAATCAAGAAGGGATGAATATCAAAAACAAAATCAAATGTAAGAACAGTTGCATCACCCCAAGCAAGAACGCTCGGATTTAAGCCAGAACAACTGGTTTCTCAGAAAGCTTGTATCTCATCAAGAACAGTTACATCACGTCAGGAACAATTGGCTCTCAGCAAACACAGCTGGATCTGAGAAAGAATAGTAAGATCTTACAGACCCGTGCGTTATAACAAATGGCATATTGCCTAAGACAAGCAGTAGTTCTTCACTATGTATATTTATAGAGTAATCTTCATAAATAATAGACTAATATCTCCCGAGGATAAGGAAATTGAAATTGCACGTATTGATTTTCAGTTCAAATTTAATCTGGAATTGCACAGATAAGGTTTGAGGCGTGGACATCATTGAGGAAATACACACAGCCCAACGAAAACAGAACGTCAACAGATTAATGTGCGGTAAGTGATTAAACAAAAACATTCCCTGTCTTCTGTACGTTTCTAAATTTAGTAATAGGCGACATCAGTCAGGGAGCTGTTTCATCCAGCTTCAGAGAGGGCTGAAATAGGTTCAGGGTGCTTTGTAAAGTCTTTTGGATGGTGCCGTGCCAGGCAAGTACATATACATCTCAGTTGCCAAAGAGCGTGACTTCCGAGGGATACCCCATCTATTCATTCCTCACAAAACGTGATGCTTACAGACTGGTAATATGCAAGCAATTAGCTTAATTTGTCAGCCTGCGTTAACGTTTCAAGTCAAGCGTTACTCGTGATAATTGACAGGTTGATGATGATTACTCATATACTTATACTATGATATTGACAACGTGACATATGAAAGGCGTACCTTGTTGACCTTTCTGTTCACATCCACCACCCGATGAACATAAACCCAGAAACGTTAATGAAATTTAAAGTTGCTTGTTGAACTGCCCAATACACTGACCTGGCTCATGACGTCCACCTGTAGTCAGATATGTCGGAGGGCACAGTCAGAGATGCTGGAGGGCACAGTCAGAGATGAAGAGGTTAGTCCATAGTGGAGAGGGTGAACAACACTGCCAGGCAGCAAGGAACGGCGGTATATGTTTGTCAACTTGCTGCCAATTGCTGTATTCGAGGAGTGTTCTCCGTCTATCTGTCATCTCGGGGCTATATATAACTGACCTAGAAGTGGCCCGCCAGGAGATATTGATGGATATTCCACTACATCCCCATATTTTATTGTGTTAGTACAACTTGATATTGGAAACATCGAGCTTTACCAAGACGCGGATAGTGTGGTGGGTTTCATATATGCTGACACTCGGGAATTGTCACATTTATTGGCGGTGATTTAGCACATAATTTATCTGTGCTTCCACGTAATTTCTAGCGAAAGACAGGATAATGACAGCTCACTGGCTTGTGTATTAGATCGGTATTACTTTCACCGATGTGTTTGTAGTTAGGTCCACAATAATGTCTAAATACGAAGCCTAATGTGGATTCAAAACTCTTTAAGAATATCATTTCCCTCGTTGCTAAGATATAAGAGTGGGTAATGAGTTAATATTTAACGTCACATCGGCAATATTTCAGCCATATCGTGACGAGAACATATTTGACATTGGAATATTAGTATATTATAAAAACCTGTCGACGAAGGACAGTAAAGCAACTAGAATATGACAATTAGAATTAAAACTAGCGTGAAAAGTTAAAACCATCAGCACTATTTGGACAATACAATATAAAAACAGGCTATAGATCGCCAACAACTGAAGGTAAATCACCACTAGGGACCATGGGGGACTTCCAGTACATTTGCTTCCTGCATGGGCCCTAGCTGGATTTACATCATCCCTTCAGCTGTCAGCAATTTAGATACATCTAGCCATACATTAAATTACACATATTCTACGCTTAAAAAATGGAAAGTTTAAAGTTACCTTGAATGTTTTGGGACTTACGTGCCCCTAAGATATAAGAACATTGGGTGGCAGACTACAGTAGAAGTCATACCGTATAAGTTCATGTAAGGCCCCCTTTCTGCCTTCAGACTGCGATTGTTGGGCTGTGAAATTGGGAGGTTAACACAGGGTTTCACTTGCTTCATTTATTTAATCTTTGATAGAAATTAATAACATGACGCTCACAATACAGACGGGACATGCAATTTATCTACTGTTAGCAACGTTTGCTTATTATGAAGAAAAGGGTATTATATCAAATATTTAATATCTCGTTCATTGATCTCAGATGTTTTATGACAACATTCAACAAATCTTACAATAACACCACAGTACTGTAGTTCACCTATTGTGCAAAGAACACAATACTTCATATTGCCAACGTCTGTACTGGAACCGTGCAACAAGGGGTTCAACAACTGAGAAATACATTGTAGAGTAAAAACAATAAAGAGGAAACAGCACATAGTTTTGTTCCAAGCAATCCATTCTCAGATTCCGACTATATCATAAACTCGCGTTTATAAATCATTATCAATAGGTCGGCGTATCATGCCCACTTGGTGACACATGTCACAAACACATGCAAAGGCACGTCAACTGGTCACGTTAACACACATCGGAACATGATACAATTCAAAGGGAATTGAAGCGGACATCTTTGTCACAGATGACTCGAATTTAGAAATATCCCCCAAATGTCTAACAAAAACCCATTTGCAAGCTTAAATGTGGCCTTGAATGCTGTTACCAAGATCAAATACTTTTTAAGCATCAGCCGTATGACGCTCATCGTAGTCTTAGAATGATGTTCATCTATTGTACCTAAACGAAATATAGGAACGAAAAGAAGGAAATACTTGAGAACTGCTCGACATAAAGGTAAACATGACATTTGGAAAGTTGAAGTGGTCCCACTTGTGGTAAGTTTTGTGGGCGTTTATTTGTCTTACTGGATCTCCATAGACAGATCTGAAGAGGGAACAGAGGAGGCGCATTCAGAAAAGTCTATTACTTCTACACCAGGATAGTAAACTATCAGAAGGGAGGATAGTAAACTATCAGAAGGGAGATGGCCATTGTAGAATATTACTTGGACAAATTCGGGTTTTGATTTTGATTATCCTAGTATACATTCCGATTATCCTAGTATACATTCCGATTAAAGCACCAAACTGTGCGGGAATGTTAATAATCAGAGTTCATTGATGAAACAATTACAGTTGTGCTTACATAAGTTACATAAACTGGTTATGATATTGCAGCCCCAGCCTATGGGAAACTAACTGTTCATGTTCGACAGCCAGGCTTTCAGTGGCAGGTGTTTGTTTTCACTTTGTGTACTCCACCAATATATTTAACGGGTTTGTCCCATTGTTTGCCCAAAGTAGATTATACCTTACCCCAGGGTATTTTGGTCCATTTTAATGTGCACGCTCCATCGGCCTTTAGGATATTAACCTAATTATAGTCTGTGTGCAGTGAAAACGTACCGATGAATTTCACTCTAATTAAAAAGGTAAATCGATTAAAGTGAAATTAAGATTGCGAATCCTCATAATTTTACCTTGCCAATTGAACATTCGAATCTCTGAATTTTATTCAACTTAGGATAAAAGTTGTTTAACAAACGATCAAATCGATCAATAGTTTCAAATCTCTATTATTGGTTTGTATTACAAAGGGGTATGCACATGAGATGAAACACCGAGAACAAGTAGGGCTGGTCTAAGTTAACGCTCATCACGTACCGCACGTGCCTTTGTTTCACTGTTCCATCTACTGCGCTTACCCCCTTGTAATACAAACCAATGATAGCGATATGAATCTATGATCGTTTGTTAAACAACATATTTATCCTAAGTTGAATACAATTTTGAGATTTAAATGTTCATTTGGCAAGGTAAATTTGTGAGGATTCGCAATCTTAATTTCACTAAATTTGATTTACTTTTTTGTTAAAAGTCAAATTCATCAGTACGTTTTCACTGCAAACATACTATACACGGATGGGACATATTGGAACCGAACGTTATTTCAGTTTTCAAGGCGGGATGCCAGGTTTAAATGGGAAGAATTTCTTTAAAACTGAATTCTAATGTCGTGAATATTGTTGAGTGCTGATAGGTGAGGTGTAGGAGTGTTTATGTGTTTGAGCGTTTGTTCAACAAAATAGAACTAAAACGTTGCGCCAGGTTCATAGAAGTACATCTAAAGTAACACAAGCAGATGTTTGAACCAGTTGGTAGAAACAAGTTAAGAGAGCATATATACGGAGCTGCCAGAAACCAAGGATAGACATGCCGCATTGTCCTAACTGAACCTGTTTGCTGATATTTGTTGTTTTTGAAGAAAAGATACACCAACAGGAACGTAACTTATCACCAAGGACCATTGTTTGTCAGGTCAAACTGTACCATTGACTACCATTCCATGATGTGCTTACAAAATAGTAGTTTTGAAGTCATACAAAATAGAATACTAAAGAAATCAATACGTTGATGTATGTCTGAGTCATGTCTAGAAACTGCTGTGATATCTATCCTGATATTATATCCGCTGTTGCTTATGTCAAATGTCGATTGATTGCAAGGCCTCGCTGTTTCAGTAATTTCCTCCGCCATTGCATATGTACTGGACAATGGTTTGGAAGAATATCAGACCAGACCCAACCACAATTCATCATCACATTCACCAACCAGAATGTGTTAGAACCTTATTAACGTTCTTGGCACTTTGTCAGTTCGTATTAGCCTGCCAATACATATTCACGTTCAAGACATTCAGAATATGTTCTACTTCTGTCGAAGTATTCGACGGAGGTCTACAAGTAACCGAGACCAGACAGGTTGATGTTTCGAGCAATATTGTACGTGTGTAATTAACAGGTCACCGCGGATCCTGGCCATTACAACCATTCAAGAGCCTCATATAACAAGAACTTGTAAAATCTTTCATTTTTGGAACGTGCTTAAATGTTCTGTTTACAGTTCTAGCAAATAACGGGCGGTGGGGTAGCCTAGCGGGTAAAGCGTTTTCTCGTCACGTGAAAGACCCGGGTTCGATTACCCACATGGGCACATTGTGTGAAGCTCATTCCTGTGTCCCATCCTACAATATTGCTGGAATATTGCTAAAAGTGGCGTAAAACTAAACTCACTCACTCTAGCAAATAACATAATTGTCTGTAACTAAACCCAACAGTTGCTTTCTATACTGAACAAGTAAATTTGTATAACTTTTGACTTCTTTTGAGACTGATACAATTTATGCATATTATGTTTTCTGCAACGATTGATATTACACAAGGCATGATCACATGGATCACATGGATCACATAGATCACATTTGACCTTTACGCCATCCTTATCATAGCCGATCTGGTTATCATGACGCACATAGACGTCCTGATTACATTAAAGTACACATGCACCTACGACTGGTCTGTGGTAATTTAGGTACACGTTCCACTGTCGATACCACAGACGGCCTGGTTGTAGTGAGAAGTGACAGTGGTAACAGCAAAGCAATCAGCGGTTGAAGCGACAGACATCACGCAGTGGAGGAATATAGGTAACATTCAAAATCGATAATGCTTTCGTCCTTTGATCTTTCGCATCCCTGATGGTAATAATAGAGTGAGTCAGTCAGTATTTACTACGCAGGTACAAATGGTAGTTTGTTCAGTTACCTAAATTTATGTCATGGCTCGGAGTATATACCTGGAGGAATTTTAAGGAATATAGGAGAAGTCACAGGCTACCTATGTCCATGATATGTATATTTATAATCAAACCAAGAAAACTCGGATTTGATAAAGGATCATAAGACTTGTGCATTGTAAAACAGTCATCCAGCATACACAGTTGACCGGCATGACACGTCACTGATGCAGCAGGATTCGCTGAGCTGATGTAAATACGTTGCAGCAAGACCGATATCAGTGGGCTTCACCGGGGTGATGGGCTTCTGGGCCTGCCAAACTTCGATCATTCCCTTCAACATCTTAAACACAAGTCGTGATGTAACTGAGATATACTTCAGACTATAATACAATGCAGCCCTTAATCATTTAGCCTTTTATTTATAGACCAGCACGTCATCAATTCCAGCCACCACCACCTTAGGTTGTAATTTAGAGACTTCCCACTCGTAAAAAGGGAGCGTTTCCATGCACACCATATAGCTTATGGATTTGTTTAGCGTCCTCTGACATTTATTCTGAAGTACCATCATCAGGTGAGATGACCTGTTGCCAGAAACATTTGAAACATTAAAAAAGTGACGGACTGATCCAGTGAATGTTGTTTCATTCATCTTATAGTCCATATTTTTCTTCTAATATTAATGGAATATAATCCAGCAATATACAGTGGATAAGAACATAAACAACGACCAACTCGACCTTCACACGCGGTTACTGGAGGGATCCTTTCTGAAGTACGAACAACGCCACATGTCGATATTTTACAAGAACTGCAACTTGTACTACAGAACTGAACACAGAAAGTCTTTGCTGGAAGGTCAGTCTTTGATATGCCGGAACCGAATTCACTTGGCTTAAATGACAAAATATGGTGAGGATTATGTGAATGAAACACTGAAAATCAGCGACGAGACACTAGGTGTTCGCAAAACGTTAAACTTATCCTGCTCTCCCAGTAGCACAGCCACCTTTATGACAGAGGAAATATGGAAACATTTCGGTGGCGCCATGGTGTGTATATAACACGGCCACTGATCAGCTGGAGTTAAACAATGCCGTTGGCGATCGTCGTGGATGACGTCCGGGCGGAAGTCTTCATGGATACTGACCTTCCTTGGCGTTTACGGATCCAGAATAAAACATCGGTTAATTTACAATAGGTGTCTCTTTCGACAACTGACATTGGGATTTTGACCACTAAACCAGGAAGAAATTCGTATCTGATTGGGTTAAATGTGTGTGCGAATTACTATATACAGATAGTAGACCTGAGAAAGCACATCCCAGAGAGCTGAGAAAGCACATTGATTATACAATAATCTATTGTGAACGAGGTGACGACTGCACTTCAATTAGCATGATTTGTGTGGAAATATTGATATACATATTGTATTCTATATTTCATCATTATCCTTAATGACCATTCCCGGTATAAATGTAGCTGTGACATGACAATTTTCACGCGGTGTATCTAAATCAGTTTAACATATCAACATGAAAGCAATAACAGGACCTAATTCAAGTATAACTTCAAAACAGGCGCACAGATGGGCCATCAATCGTTCCAGTAAAGCATTTACTGCTCGCAAAACCATCTAAATCTTGTATTGTTGCTCTTCATGACAGAGATGTTTCAATTAAGTGATGCTGTAATTGCGGCAAACAAACGATTGATGTAGATGAAGATGGCGATAATATCAAGATCAAACGGAAAGGGAAAAATAACTCATATACGCTGCATCGATAAATTCGTCTAATTGGGTGTTATTGTTGGGATCAGCGCTCATTTAATAGGACATGTGACCTTTTGTCGGTTGGGAATAGATGGGGCCGAGGTGTTAAGGTCAATGACGTCTCTCTCTGTGTGTATGCCTGTACATGCGTGCTTGCAGCGTGAGTGAGTGATTGAGTTTAGTTTTACACCGCACTCAGCCATATTCCTGCTATATTCCTGCGGTTTGTAAATAATCAAGTCTGGGCCAGTCGGTCCAGTGATCAACAGCATGAGCATCGATTCTAAATAATTGGGAACCGATGGGACATGTGTCACCTAGTCTGACCACCCGATCCCGTTAGTCGCCCCTTACGACAAGCATGGGTTACTGAAGACCAATTCTAACCCGTATCTTCACGGGTCACTTGCAGCTAAGAAAATAGCCCATCAACACACAGTTACCAACTATGAAGACACAGAGTTACACTGAATTTCTAAAACAAAAAAACCCAACGTATCACTGAGTAAGCATGCAAAATGAAGACACGAGTTCATTATCTATTATAAAAAACAGTATTATATTTCAAAAGAAAATAAGGGCCGCCACGAATTATCTATCAAAACCCGGCTTTCGTGTGCCATAACTATTAGTCATTTTGTTCTAATCCACAGAAAACATATGGGATTACTTTGTTTCGTGGCAGTATTCTTGGCAAAAGTACCACTTCCTCCTACATGCGGTATCGATCGTGGAGCTGCAAGACAGAGCTGATAATTCGCCTTGGACACTTAAAACCATCACTGAAATCACTAACACGACATTTTTTCAAAAATCGATTAAACTTAACGACAATTCAGGAGTGGGAATATCAGACCATTCATAACTCCTACTGATTTCTGTATTACCATGAATGACACGAAATGTGCCTACTCCATTCATTTCTGGCAAGGAACGTGACTGTCTTCTTTCCCAAACAATCGATAAGACGCAGAATGTTCATTCAAGCCCCCGGTAAATGGTTAGACGAGGAAGGACCAGGTTCAGGCCGGGATGGACGGGAATATTGGAATTCCCCACGGAATGGAATCCTTAATTTGATAACGTTTCTCATTGCTTGCTTAACAACATCGGTGACAACAGTGACCTCATGTCGACAGGGACATCACCTCTGCAACATCACGGCGGTGACGATCGTGTCAAACAGTCTCGGAGTCTCCATCTATAGCTGGTTACCTTCAGTATCAACATTTTTAGCGAGGGACACTTTTCTGATGTCGGGTAACGGTTGTCAAGCCAGGTTTGACCAGACGCATTGTTTGCGTCAAATATGTATACAAAATGAAGACGACTGGACGCAAGGATATTGTCGTCAATCTTCGGCACGGGTAATGATGATAAAGAAAGCACAGTACAGTTATACAAAACTACGAAACCAAATGAGTAGTGCCCTTGAGTTCGCTATAACAGTAATGTGTATGGGAGACCGTATAAAGAAATCAAGAGAATAAGAGACCTTAACGAACATGGGAAAAACACCCGCACACCTGCACGCAAGCATGCATGTTCGCATGCACGCACGGACACTCGAGCACGGTTCTTACTACATCACGAATGAAGGGAGCTAGTTTCTATCATGGTTTTGTCGGGATAGCGGAAAAAGATCTATTTAGTCCATGTGCACTCATTCGAGATCACACAGATATTCGAAAACGAAGTAATATTAAACCTTTAATGTAACCGGATTCCATGTCGGCCTTCGAACGGAATAAATAATCCATATTAAAAACAATATCTCAAGCTGATCATTCACTCGCGGCCATCAGTCAAACATGAAATTCTGACAAGCCACGTGCTTTCTATCATTCATACCAGAAAATATCAATGACTGAAAATTATGAATAATTCATAGCTGTGTCATTACTCGGCCAGGTTTGCTGAAATTGACATCTCTCTCGGTCCTCAGTCAAATAGATCATTATCAGTATTGGCACTGAGGTGAAGCGACACGATGGATGGTACTGACATTTGGCCGACCAATATTAAACTAGCATTTCCTCACTATGAGAAAACGAGCGAAAATGGCGACTGGATAATTTTAAATTCCTACCCTATGTATTTCCAAGTTCGGCGAAACGGGACTCCAGTGAACATGTCTTTTCCATCACTGATGCAATTCCCGAAATTATTCGAGTTTTATTGAAGTTGAATATTTAACCTGCCTTTGCATGTGTTTGGGGGGATGCACTCTCCTTTCCCGACATATCGATGTCATCACACATGCTTATAGTCGGAATAGACTGACTGACTGACTGACTGACTGAGTTTAGTTTTACGCCGCTTTTAGCAATAGTCCAGCAACATCACGTCGGGGGACACCAGAAATGGGCTTCACACATTGTACCCATGTGGGGA
>VKKT01000121.1:253813-267356 GCA_008038995.1 Haliotis laevigata
AATGTGGGCTTTTCTGCGTTTTTCTGCACAGTGGGAAAGTTTTCTTTGGTAGGCCTGTAATGACGACGTACTTGACATTATGTCTCGATATATTCGTGACCACTGGCCAGTAAATTTTTATGGTGATTTAGTAATCGGATACGTAGACTTTTTGACGACTAATGACACTATCAGGGGTATCAACATGGCCAACCGCTTGTCCCGCCATGACACAGAAACTGTAACTCTCCCGGGTTCAATCACTAATCTCAACTTGGTGATTCTCCACGGAATTCAATCACAATCAGTCTAAAAGTGGATGACCTTGCTGAGATCACGTGACCACGTTGACTAGCTAAGAGGGTGTCTTCATCTTTGACATTCATCGTGCAATCACATTTAATCAGAGTGCGCGGGGCAAGTCAAGTGAGGCAGGGATAGTGACGACATTCCTCGCCAGGTGGCGAAGACAGATCTGCATACCGCTAGTAAAAAATCGATGCCTTGATTTTGACCTGTTGCTAGGCTTGTGGCAGAGAGTTGTTGAACTACATTGTTGAACTATATATGTTTAGAGCGCTAGTGTATCTTCACACACTGGTAGGTTGGGGGATAAGAAGAAAGTCACAAATATTTTTTAACAGAATCCCAAGATGGAATTTCCACGATTGCCAGCAAACGGAATACTGTCAAACAACCTTACATTTCAGGTGATGACAAACACTATGGTATAATGGTGACACAGTCGCACTGTAATTCTGATACTTGGCATAATGGTGGCAATCGGTATCACGCTTACACAATATTATTATGCTGACACAGTGGTATAATGAAAATAATAATGACGATCTATGAAGCGCATGTATCCACTGCACTTGTCTATACCCAAGGCGCTTGGACATTATTACCTCGGTTATCCCAAGCTAGTGATATGTTTATCCTACCGGGTACCCATTCACTGCTAGATGAACAGAGCTATTTGTTTTAATAAATTCACTTTCCACATGTGTCACGTGTGCTTTGTTGTTGGCCAGGACCGAAGTGCTGACAGTATTAGTTCACACGGTATTGTCACAATGCTGACGCTTGGTGAAATGCTGACACTTGGTATAATTCTGACCATTGATCTAATACTGACAACCATTATTAAGCTTACATCTGCTTACATTGTTACCATCCCGACACTTGTTACCATCCTGACACTTGTTACCATCCTGACACTTGTTACTATCCTGACACTTGTAACCATCCTGACACTTGTTACCATCCCGACACTTGTTACTATCCTGACACTTGCTACCACCATCCTGACACTTGTTACCCCATCCCGACACTTGTTATAATTCTGACACTTGTTACCATCCTGGCACTTGTTACCATCCTGACTCTTGTTACTATCCAGACACTTGCTACCATCCTGACASTTGTTACTATCCTGACACTTGTTACCATCCTGACACTTGTTACTGACACTTGTTACCACCCTGACACTTTTTATCATCCTGGCTCGTTATTATCCTGACACTTGTTACCATCCTGACTCTGGTACCATCCGACACTTGTTACTATCTGACACTTGTTACCAT
This sequence comes from Haliotis laevigata, assembly GCA_008038995.1. Lineage (NCBI taxonomy): Eukaryota > Metazoa > Mollusca > Gastropoda > Lepetellida > Haliotidae > Haliotis > Haliotis laevigata. The sequence goes on from VKKT01000121.1 coordinate 255,379, forward strand.
CCTGATACTATCCTGACAATTGTTACCATCCTGACACTTGTTACCATCCTGACACTTGTTACTATCCTGACACTTGTTACCATCCCGACACTTCTTACTATCCTGACACTTGCTACCATCCTGACACTTGTTACTATCCTGACACTTGTTACCATCCTGACACTTGTTACTGACACTTGTTACCATCCGATACTTGTTACTATCTGACACTTGTTACCATCCTGATACTATCCTGGCAATTGTTACCATCCTGACACTTGTTACCATCCTGACACTTGTTACTATCCCGACACGTGTTACCATCCCGACACTTCTTACTATCCTGACACTTGTAACCATCCTGACACTTGGTACCATCCTGACACTTGGTACTATCCTGACACGTGTTACCATCCTGACACTTGTTACCATCCTGACACTTGTCAGTGCAACAATATTTAGCTGTCGCAATAGTTAAAACTGTATTTGTACATTTAAACCATTCACATAAAACAGAAATATACACGCAGTCGTATCGGGACACATACTAGGGCTGGGACGGGCCCAAATTACCCTATTACCCCACCCCCTATTACCCTACCCTGCCCTACCCTACCCGAATACCCGTTATGTCAATTCCTGACATCCAATTTGTAAGAAATGGCAATATATTCTTCAGCTCAGAGGCTAAAATGTCGAGTTTTTCAATATCTTAACAATGTATTATATTCAAAAGAAGTGACTTTAAATTATGGCTAAATCTTCAAAGACCATACAAACTTTTAATCATGAAAGAATAACATATTAAATTGTTTAAATATATTAGTCACATAATCATAACGGGTCCGGGTATTGAGACGGGTACCCGGGTCCAACTCGTTACCCACCCGTCCCGGGTATCCGGGTTACCCGTCCCAGCCCTAACATATACATATTGTATACAGCAATCATCCTACCCTTTTGTCTTCTCAGTGAAAGGTCACGGCAAAGAAAACAAAATTTACAGGTACTACCGGAAGAGCAGGAAATGCATATATGTTTCCAGCTTGATTTTTGCCCCCAAATATAATCTGTTTCGGCAGATAATCGTTACTGCTTATTCTCAGGCTCCTAAACCGGTAACATCCGGGTTAGAATTGATCTTCAATAACCCATGCTTGTCGTAAGAGGCGACTATCGGGATTGGCTGGTCGACAGGCTCGCCGACTGAGTTGACACATGTCATCGTATCCCAATTGCGTAAATCGATGCTCATGTTGTTGATCACTGGATTGTCTGGCCCAGACTCGATTATTTACAGACAGCTGCCATATAGCTGGAATATTTCTGAGTGCGGCGTAAAACTAAACCCATTCACTCAGGCTCTTAGGTTTCATGCTTGCAAACATAACAAATGAGACACTTGCATACATAAATAAAACGAACAGAATCCACACCAATTAAGAGTATCTTCATTTGCATATTGACAGTTCAGCCGGTACATATAACTAAGACGTCATGGAGGGTTGAGATGGAGTGTGTAGTGAGGCTATTTATTGTACACAGAAGTGCAAATCAATAACAATCAGGAAACAAACATAGCACTTCCTGATACGCATTGTGCATAATGACGTCATCGATTGTATTTAATCACCCGTGAATGTGTTTAATAGTTTAATTGAATGTTCTTAACCGCAATGAATGTTGGAGAAGTCTTATTGTCTTTCGCACGTAACGTCGAAGACCTTGTTCGATTCTCCAGGCGGTATGAAGCGTGACGCAAATTTTGTACACCCTGATGTTGTAGAACTTAGTCATAGAATTCTGAGCACTATCGTCTTGAATGTTCACGAGACTGTAGCGTCGTGCGACAAGGTATCTGGTCCATCACTTGATTGTCTGGTCTGCTTACATACCGTAAGAATGGGTGCACTGCTGTCAAACACGTACTTCTTTAAGCAAACAGGTGTGAAGGGCTGGACAAGCTCACTTTTTTCGCGAACATCTTGTGTCAACGCTGATTTACAGTGAGTTTTCATATAGTTTTGACCGCTATATTGTCTTTTACGTAAAATGGAAATTCAGTTTCGAAGGAAAATAGAGTATGATTTTTTCTCCGCCTTTGACTTATAATATTATTTGAAATTCAGGTTTGTATATATTCAAAGTAGATAGTGATAGAAGACGGGCCCTGTGTGATTAAACTATCGGTGGTTAGGGTCCGGTACGAGGATCAATGATCGACGAGTTGCAATTGTTTCTGGCTCGGTGGCAGTACATTGAGTGATGGGTGATGTGAGGTGATACATGATGAGGTGACATCAATACAGCAATGGACAACTTGTATTGTTTGAAGTGACGTGAATATCCACGGAGAACAGTTGCCAGACGTATACAAAATCATCATAACTGGCAGCTTAACCTGGAACCTAGGAACTCTCAGCCATGTCTGGAATTTGTTTGTTTAACGGTGCATCCAACTCTATTTATTTACAAGACAGCGGTCTGTAAATATTCTAATTGGAAACGGACAATCCAGTGATTGACATCATGAGCATCGATACAATTATATACATTAAACTGGCCACCCAATCGCATTAACCAAATACGAAAAGCATCGGTTGATGGTAGGGGTAGGTATTGCAGAGAATTTACATATTGCGATGCGAAAGCATATACTGCGATATGTATTGCAATATATTGCAAGAAGTTKTTTTAACAAAAAAAATACTTATAATCGAGTTAATTTAATATCAACACAGTGGTTCAACCCAAAATGCTGACATACTGAAGCCTTTGCACCAGTATTTGGCATCAAAATAAATTGTTCGTTGTTGGGGTTCGCTTATTTACAACAAACGCATGACTTTCGGTGTGAAAAACGGAAATGTCCGAAGATTTCCGAATGTTATGAATTTTTTCGAATGCATGTCAAAATACCGATTTTCGATCAGCCTATCGCAATACGTATCGTTTTCATGTCTGAACAAGTAAATATCGGTAAACCGGTTATATTGCGCAGCCCTAGTTGATGATGACCAGACCTTATTCTTCAATGCCATCCCCGAATAATGACAGGAACTCTTCAATGTGGTCAGGCATTGGTTCTCTTTGTCATTTGTCATAATACTGTCGTGTAACTGCTTTTATTATCAAATATACACTGGATGAAGCGTCCAAGTGTCGCCTCTAATGGGAGTATAACAGCAAACAGGGTTATAGGTTCGGTACAGGTCGGAGTGCTGTATTCGTGTGGTAATAATATAAGCAATATACTTGGCAAAGCATTTGATAAATGTGGCAAAGACCTAACAGTCTATAACAAGGCATAGTACAATAGTTTCATCATTATTGTCCCTTCTTTGGTCATCCTTAACGTATATACATTCGGAAACTCTACAGGTAATGGAATAAACTAAAGGTGAACGACACCATTACGAAGACATGTCAGTCAACAGAAGGACACGATAATCATGAACTACACCCTCTTTTAAAAGTAAGTACCCTCTTGAAAGTGAAAGTGTCCCAGCAGATTAGACTACCGGCCTGTCCTCTCCTATAAAGGACCCTATTTAGGGGGATGGTTGTACTCAGTTTCTCATTCCTCATCTTTCACTGGCGGGTCCATTTCCATACACCAAACTTACTGTCAGCATCCTCATAGCACACAGATGTAACAGTAAAACGCCTTCACATTGAGTGTTTTATACGCTCGCGGCAGTATGACTAATGGTCCAGATTGTTTTAAGAAATAACACTTAAGGACAGCTTTTTCATTAGTGACATATTCGTGGCTTGTGCTTAAGTCCCAATTAGTAAGATTAGACCAGATTTGGGGATTTGAGGAGATAGCTTCTAGCTGCAGCCGAGTCCCATGAAGGAAAGAAAGTAAAGCTCTGATTGATAAGGTTGCAATAAGAATCGACAGGATTGAGATTGTTTGCTATTTCCAGTAGCTGCCATAATATTTTCCACACACAATAGCTCGTCTTCAGTTAACTAACATCGATGGCAATCAAACCAGCAGGTGTAAACACGTGGGTTTGTATGTTTGAGAAGACTACAATAAAACCTGTATGTACTAAAACCGTACGGGTTTATACATTGCCATCGTCCCTGCTGAATATTGCTGACGTAGCGAGTTAGCTGTTGTTTCCATCAACTAATAATAACAGCATCTGCTGCAAAATTCATCTAATCGGATATTAACGTTGTGTAGTTCAATATCATAACGGATGCATATGGAACAAGTAATTTGATATGCAAGTTCAGTTAGTGTTAATTCCAACAAAGTGACACGGTGTGGTTGAGAGTTAAAGGCTAGCATGGTCCACGGTCTGATATCAATTTCCAGTCAATATGAGGATATTGTTCTGTCTGATCAGAGTAAAACAGTTATACTGTCCCGGTGCATCGAGGGTACCACTTTTGGAATATCTGTCTGTCTGTCTGTATGTATGTCTGCCCGCCTGCCTGCCTGCCTGCCCGCCTGCATGCATGCATGCATGCACGCACGCACGCACGCATGCACGCATAATGTCAAATCAACCACTAAGGGACACACTATTCAAAATTCTCTAGGGAGGGTGTGCCTACGTGGATGTGTGTGTAGTCCTCGGACTTAGTGAGCTATCTAAGGGAAACATTTTTTATAAATGTGTTTCTAATCGCCCGACCGACTGTAATTTGGCCACCGACCCGAAAATATAAAATAGCTTGTCTTGTTTCCGCCGACTCAGAACCTACCTATTCAAGTGCTTCCTCCCTGTGTCAGTGCCTGAATGAAAGCTGGAGGTAGAGGAGGACAAGTGTAAATTAAGAGGAAAGCTAACCTGTAGGTTTTAAAAATCTGCTTTCTTTACATTAAATTTATTACTTAACCGTCATATATCATAAAGTAAAGAAAATGTTTAATGACCTACCCAACCTTAGATAGCGGTGGCTGCGTGAAACACACAAAATAAATATGCTGCCCTTATCAGCTTATTCTGCAAAACCGGGCGGTGGGGTGGCCTTGTGGTTAAAGCGTTCGCTCGTCACGCCGAAAACCCGGGTTCGATTTCTGGTGTCCCCCGCTGTGATATTGCTGGAATATTGCTAAAAGCGGCATAAAACCCAATGCACTCACTCATTCACTCACTCTTCTGTAAAACCAGTTGTGGCAGAAGAGTGGGCTTAGGTACTTCATTTACAAACGACAGCCTGCAACAGTGTTTATGTGGCTGATACACATTTATTTCTACAATCAGACGGAAATCTTATTCGTAGCGCCCTTCCCCTGCCCCCTTCCCCAACCCCACCAAGATCTCCAGAGTAACATTAGTATGTGTTGTTTTGGTTCTATCCTGCTCAATATAGAAGCACCAACATCTCACAACGCAGAAAGATATTATTCCATTTGGAATCCTTGGAGCTCATGATCATAGCATATATGTTCCGCTAACACACTTGTGGACGACGAACGGTAATGTCAATTGTATGGAGGTGTAAAAGGCTGAGGACACTGTAGAATACTGGAGACGTGTTAAGCAAGCCTATTACACGTGAATGAATTAGCTGTTGATTATGGTACCCCCGGGGACACACATACAAATTGAATATATAGAGATATAACTAGCAACGGCAGAACGACGACAGTGCTGAGGCGAGGTGGGGACAGGCCACGTGATGTTGTCAGCGCCGCATCTCTGCAGTTGAAGTCTCGCAACGTCACACAGATGAAGTCTCGTCACGTGGCAAGCTAGCTGTAGCCCATGTGGTCGGTATCTGAGACATGATGCGTATTGTTTGTTGTTTATTGCTACGGTCAGCACCATTCCAGCGGTGGTCAATGAACAATGGAATCCGAACCAGATAAACATGTGACTCTTTTTACGATAAATGTCCCACTTTCTCGGAGAGCGATAACAATACACATAATCGACTCTTATGACAAGAATAGCATTTTGTGAACAATACGTCATGGAACATCACTGGTGTGTATATTCATTATTTAAATAGTATAATAAAGCCCGAAGAGAAATGTCTAATTTCAGAGCAAGAACTGAGAGAAAGCTAGTCCTGCCCATTCAGTCTAGACTTAAATTGATTCTTACTTATAGTCAGTGGTCAGTGAATTACACTGCGTTCACACCAGAGTTGTTGAGGACGCATCAACGTAATGTGGTTCACTCAGAAATGAGAATACCGTTTATTTACTGAGTAATTTCTTACAAGAACTGGGCACCATGAACATGTTCGCTGTACTTATTACATGGTGACTGTGAAACGCAAATAATTTAATAAGAATTTTCAGGTCAAATGTTTTGAATATACAGAAAATTACGTTAAAAACGAAATGACGGATATAAGAACTACATYTTGGTCCTGTCAACTTGTTGTATACGTTAATCGATAGCCATACAGTTAACTATCTATTATCTAAAATTAATAGTCCCCTTGGGTTGGTTATAACCGTAGTTGACTCTAGTTTGGTTAAAGAATGGTTTTGCTACAAACCTACCTGTGCACACAATGATTATACTTGTTTTATCAACACCGTGTAACGATTTGGATAAGGAGGTATTGATCATAAGTATTGCATGGATGAGTAGTAAATATCTACATGGTAAAGATGAATAAAACTACAAACATGAACACATGCAACTCATATGGGACTTATTATCACAGATGAAAATATAGCAGCCATCTATAAGGGGATATATTTCGGGTTATGTCTATCAGTGGAAGTATCAACATGATGCTCGCCACATTCTTACCCAACCCCGAGACAGAGAACTTCGGTGAACTACTTGCTGTAACCAAAGAGGATGCAATATTGTCTTTTAAATATGCATAAAGTTACAACTCATTTAACACTGGAATGAATGATAGGCTTATTACATTTGGTTACACGTATGAGAAGAAACCTTGGCACGACGTCGACGTCGACTGTAAACCAGCGTATGTGATCTGAACGTTCTTCTTGATGTTCAGACCGACCGTCCATCTCAATAACTGTCCTCAAGTAACATTTACCGAGTGTCCACTAACACCTCTGACCAATGTATGGATGGAAAAAAACTGGTACATTTACTAGACTAAATAACCCGAACACATCGAGACACCCATAAAGGTTGAAATTCCCTTAACCATCGGGATACCTTTAACATTAGACACATTGACTTGAGTGCTGGTGCCAAGTGTCGAGCCTGCGTTTATACTGTTGACCCACATTGGCCATAGTCCATGTATACATCACGGGGTAGTGGGCAGCCTGGGTGAAGAGTTGTCTGGACACGAGAAATACCCAGGTTCGATCCTTTATAGTGATGAAATGTGCGAAGATCATTACCGGTGTCCCTCGCCTTAACATTTCTTAGAATGTTTCTTAAGACCCTACTCAGTCCAATACCAGCTACATGATGGCCGTCTGTGAATAAGTGAGTCTCGGACAGATAATCCAATGACATCACGAGCATCGATCTACGCAATTGGGATAACGATGACATTTATGAACCAGGACAGCGAGCCTGACCATCCGTCCCCGTCAGCCTCTTACGACCGGCATAATCGTCTCTCACGAAAAGCATGGCTTGCTGAAGACGAATCTTCACCGGTAGTCTACAAGGTCAAGTGGTATTGACCAGGTGAACAAATAACATAACTACACAGAATTTCAGATTCTGGGACAGTGAAATATTCCTCACAGAAAGAGATATTTAGAAGCCATGTCAGTGTGGCCTCTGATCCGGACAAATGACAATCTGGGTTGAAGAAAGCTGTTACGTATTTTATTGGCACTAGATGTATAATAAACACAGTAATAGCTGCATTAACAGAGACGGCAGACCTAAACTAGAATGGCTGTATCTATTACGACATTGTTTCCAAGCATCCCATTGTTTAATAGCTTTATTATTGCATTCACGTTTTGTTGGGAATCCATTTTCAAATAACAAAGCCACTTGAATTTTGATCATGGTAGAACATAGATTGTTCTAAGTGCTTGCGACTGAAATAGGTTCCAGGTCAATAGTTTCTACTGTCAGTATTTATAAACTTCATCTCCGTGTCAAAACATTGTCAGGTCTGTTGGTATATTGCTAAAATAAAATGCTTCTACTGAGTGATATTCTTACTGCCTTTTTGAAGTTCAGGTGGACATTATTCCTGCTTTAGACGACAAAACAAGCATGATTCACGCGTTAGAGGAATTTCCATGCCTTCAAAGGGAAAAAAAACGTGATTACTGAAAAAATGTTATCACAACGTAGTTAAATTTAGCTGTTCGCTTTAATATTTCAACACGAACTTTGGTTACTTGCAAAACAGGCCGTTGAAACACTTGGCCAGAATGCGAACCCAAGTTTGAGACTTTTTATCCAATTATCTTTTTCCAGATTAAAGGTTCCCAATAATTAGTTTCGCACCCGCATAGTGAGAGTAGAAATGAGAAAGAGAATCGAAATGAAGGACTGTGACACAGAAGCCTGGGAATAGACTATAATCAAGCCGAGTTTCCAGCCTCGTGGCTAATTCAGGTATTACAGCCAGGCTTGTCCACGGGTTGAAACTGTGCACGACAAAGCAAGAAATTGTGAATGGCCCCGATGAATATTTAAATATCAAGATTGACAACGGTGTTGCATTACACCAGCTTAATTGGAAATACCAAACAATTGGCAACTTTCACACATCACCAGGACGTCAGTGGATGCTGTGAAAACAATAGGATACCAAATCAGCTCCCAAATATGCCAAAGATGGTGCTTACTGTTTTCTACTGAGCACTCAGTTCATTAACTCAGCTCGGTGTGAAAATCTAACATCACCAGTTTATACCTAATAAGCTGTTTTAATTTTAATAAAATTGATTTTTTTGTTAACGGTAGATATGTCGGTTTCTCGCTATAGAAAGATTTTCCGATTCAACACAACATACTGTTTATTTAACGCGATCTACCGAACCAAACCGAATAGGTCACAATTACATTGAAATGTCCGATAGCTGTCCTCATCAACGGTATTACAAAAGATGATCACGGAACGGTTTTAGGTCCAAGGCTTAGCAGGGAGCGAGTCCAATAACGCTGCTGTCCAACGGATGTTTCAGCGTAGCTGCTGTCGTAATACGGTGTTGCCGCTTCCTCTGAAGCGGCGATGACAAAGCCGTGTATCTTCTTGACGTTATATTAAGAAGCGCGGGGCCTAAGGCTTCTAAAACCGCAGCTCCGCTCTCTGCAACAGGTTGTGATGGTGACATTTTCCCTACAACTACTGACGCTTGATCATCGTCCTCCCCTAACGACATTAAATTAATCAATACTTGCTATGGGACTGCACAAATTTATTTGACAGGCCATGCTTTCACACGGGTTAAGATCTAACACGGGCATTTGATAGGACATTCACTCATTTTCGGTCGTTACTTGCAAATCTGCCTGGTAAACAGTTGTACCGGCAGGAACATGACACTCAAGACGAGGACTTTAAGGGGTGGAAAAAAAACCTCCATCATAAAATCGCGTGTCATCACATTAGAAACATGAATCTATTTCATAACGACATCATTTTCAAAAAACATCAACCTGATACCACACACGTGTTGCACTGAGTCGTTACGTTGCTGTATCATATGGAGATACGACAAAACGCATTGTAGAAAGAACAGGTTATCTGTAAATCATTATTCCATATTAGTTCATGTGAGTTCATGGCACCATATGGTAATATTTCATTTTGCAGATATTAACACGTGACATCTTTCTGATTCTGTGGTTGTTGTTTTTTAAAACAACCTCCACCCCCCCCCCCGAGAGAATTCGAAATGTTTCTGGATCCTCGCTATGTACCAAATTGCAAATACACCACGTGAGTTGGGTGAATCAACCAGCAATTAATGAAGGGAAGCGACGCACATGGTCAGTTGGGTTGCGGCCGGTTGCTGTTTTGTGTGCATCTTCGTGAAAAAGAGTTGTTTCCCAACATTGACTCGGATATAGGTTGTCTACCCTTCGTCGTCCTGTTTGTTTTTTGTTAAACGCCGCACTCAGCAATATTCCAGCTATGTGGCATACCTCGTCTTGTTGGAGAGCTGTCTACATACGCTTGTTCGACAGTTGCCTTGTTGACTTGCATCAGGGTTGGCGGGCAACATCGTCTTGCTTGTTAGTTGTATACCCTATATATTTATAGTTATGAACACTTATCGTTCCTTTTATCATCAGGCTGTACGAGAATGTTCGTCTCTACGTCTCTTCTGTATCATCTCAGAGCTGTGTGATAATAATGAACTGACTGAGACACATTTTAAACGGGAGTGAAGCATGACAATTTGTGTCTTGTCCAAAACCATCTTGAAGGACGATGGGCGACAGAAGATGGGAAATTTAAAAATTATTACATCTCATGACTGATAGTGAGTGATAATGCTACGATTACTCTATGGGCCTTTGTTGATTTGCAGGTGCTTGTCCAGTTTCAGGCAGCGTGGTCGGATGGCTATGTGGGCACACACTGTTAAGTGCCAGGCATGTCCGGTCAAGGTATGGACTAAGTGCTGTGACACATGTCCCTGTTATGTGCCGGACATGTCTGGCCAAGGTTTTGACCAATTGCTGACCGTGGCATTCTATAGATGTTCTGCTACTGGAGGTGAGCATTGACGATTCGTGCACGATACGGGCGTTGTCGTATGGAAAGATGAAACGTCGGGCCACACACATTGCTAAAGGAACATCACTGGGTATCAGTGAGTTGTCCAGATGATACTGTCCAGTGACCCTCCCCTATATGGAGAGTGGTTGGCTCAGTCATAGGGATGCCAACCCACAGCTTATATGATCCAGCGTCTAATCTGTCATGAAGTCTTCGGCTGACCTATACTTGACGTTCATATCGACGTCGTCAGACACGACCACGACCATAAATATGTGAAAAGTGAATCACCCGAAGACATGGCACGGAGACAGTGACGAGTATCGCAGTTTCGCGGTTGTGGACACCTTTGGTGCCTGTTTTTAGTAGCACGATTTGTAAGGGACAAGCCACATGTGGCCGCCGAGCATGGAGATGGGCTGTATGTACACGTATTCTAATGACTGACTAAACTCGCACTCTGTTTGATGAAGGTTTGGCGCAATTGGATTCGCCGTCTGAGCTCGATTTCGTTCAGCCATGTTTCGGATTAATATATCCTGTTGCCATGCATTTGACCCGGGACGCCCTGCATGGTGTCGAGCGTCAACATTTCTGGTTTGCTGGCACCTGTTCCGCAGTCAGGTATTCAAAGGCTATGAATCATGCACGCTGATTTCCGAGCCAGTTACCAGCATGCCAGTAGCCCATTGATGTACCCTGTGTCTCTGGCGCCGCATAGCTATTACAAACACTCACAGACAAACAATGACTGAAATCAAGCCAAACACATGTATATGTCTGGAGCGGTCTAAGTTTTACAAATTGTGAATGGTAAAACGGTGATAACGCCCAGTTTGGTTCCAGTTTTGGTTTGGACGTTTAGGAAGAATATACCTCCACCATGCACTATCATGTACCGCTTGTAGGAAATTCCTCCAGAAGACACATCAGCTGTATTGGTCGCTTGAACAAGTCGCTAGAGGTGCCAGCTGTAATTGTGTATTTTTCCAGTTGTTGCTGGGACAATGGGGGTACGAGAACAACTTCTGCGATTATAAAAAATGAAAGTTAGAGTTTTGGCTATGAAGATGAACTTCTACAGGGAAGCCATATTCTGTCCTAGATCTGTCATATGTGAAAATGAATGTTTTCCAAATATTATTCAGTAAAGACCTGAAGATGAACGTCCTGTACGTCAGGAGAGCAGGAGTAGAGTGATGGATGAAGGGATGTAGATACGGCTGGAGAAGAGTGACTTTAACTCTTTGGTGCAGAGTTCGGAGGCCGGGGTGCAGAGTGTCGAAACCATGGGAGCAGGGTGACTGGTGATCTGTGGTAGAGCGTCAGGAGGGTCGGTAGAGCAGGGTGACTGGTGATCTGTGGTAGAGCGTCAGGAGGGT
>VKKT01000121.1:269708-282433 GCA_008038995.1 Haliotis laevigata
TGCATATGTATCTAGCCAGGGATACTGTATAGCTACATATGTATCTAGCCAGGGACACTGCATAGTTGTATATGTATCTAGGCCAGGTACACAGCTGCATAGCTTTACATATATCTATCCAGAAATAAAATTATTAAATTAAATCTGCCCAGTGTTTCTACATATCTGTAAACGTATATTATGCATCTAGCCAGAAAGAGATGCATGACTATGCATGTATATAGCCAGAGACTTTCATAGGTGTGCTATGTCCAGAAAGAGATTTCATAGTTGTGAGTGGATCATGGAGATTTAGTTGTGCGTTTGGCTGCCAGTGTATAAAGCAAGAAATTCCAAACGTGTAATGGAGACACCCGCTCGTGCCACCCCCTATCCCCGAGGAAAACAACCCCGGCAAGTAGGTATCACGAATTAGCCATCAAGGTTGTCTTGCATATTATGTGCCTTCAGCTTCTCAAAGGCGGTATTTGAAACTCTAAACCAGCGCTATTCTTGGAAACGGTTTAACTGATGTACAAAACAAGGCCGATTGCAAAATCCAACATCGACATATTTGGATGGAATTGATTTGTTTCTAGCGGGACTGAAAAATGTTTTGTTTTAAGCATGAATGTGACAAAACGCACGTTGGAACTGTACAATATTATTTCACCAGCCGCGAGATGTCTGTTATTAAGGTTTTGTTACATTTTATTGCAGAAATTCTGTCGAGACAGCTTGGACTATTTCTGACTTGTCACATTCTATGTGCACATGACACAGTGAGGATTCATGACATGACAAGGTGTTACTGTCACATAGAAAGACAGAGGAACGAGAAAAGGCGACGTGACAAAAAGTTGGAAAGATTCGGATGAAGAGGACGGAATGAAGATACAGGTCCACACTGCAGGAGACACTATCAGCTGGAGAAATACGACTGTTGGGTGGCTCCTGCCCATAACTCACTCACTCATGGTGACAGGCTTTCTTAATGAGCCTGCCCCAAATTAGTAACGAGGATGTACATCTCCAGAGATGCAGCGAATGCAATTATCAATTAGACATTCGCATTAACGAAGGGAGCTGTACGAGGTACTACAAAGACATAGTGTTTGAGGTATTCCTCCCGTTCCACTGCTCGTCTCAGCCTCGTTATAAAGCGACGTGACAGAGATTGGCGACGTGAGTTGATTTGCAAAGAACTAATGACAATCCTACCTTAGCTTGTGGTGGAAACAGCTCGGAACGACATCACACGGCTAGGGGGAATCAATGACCACTGTAACGGTGACTGGTCAAGCTGCCGCAGACTGGCCGTGACAAGTGGTTCTGTGTACGGGCAGTAGTTCCTCTCGAGCGTTTAAGCAGCGTGTTGATGTCACACATTGAAAGCTGTGCGGTCGTTGAGACCGCGTCTCTCTCCAGAACAGCGAGCAGTGACACCGACGTTGGTGTCACTTACAGATTATTCCTTTCTACACCGCTTCTCTCCCTCCTGGAAACAACACCTGGTACCCGTGGAACTGCAAATGCTAGGAGATTATAACCCCCAAGACAAACACCGGTTATCTACATTTCTGAAACAATTTTGATGCTAATGTTAATTATTTTACCATTTCTAAATCCACTCCAATTTCGGTGCATGGATGGATTTGTTTTGCTTTTGTTTGTTTAACGCCGGACTGAGCCATGTCTCCTCGTACATGACAACCATCTGTAAATAGTCGATTGAGGACCATACAATCCAATGATTAACTTCACTCACACAATTTGGATTCGTTGACGTGTCAACCAAGTCAGCGACTCCCTGATCACATTATTCATCTCTGAGAAGAAGATATTATGATATTCAGGTTGGGTAGTCTTGTGGTAAGATAACTGGTTCAATACGACGAACTCCTAGGTCCTTTTTCCTCCATGGATGGGCTGTGTGAACAAACCAATTCTTGGTTCCATCTTTGAAAAACTGGAACAGTTGGAACGGGTCAGAATATCCTCCCCCAGACAGTATATCTAACAACTGGAACTGGTCAGAATATCCTCCCCCAGACAGTATATCTAACAGCTGGAACGGGTCAGAATATCCTCCCCCAGACAGAATATCCTCCCCCAGACAGTATATCTAACAATTTAAGTTTTTTTATTTTGTACAACTAATGCAATGTTCATGAAATTATTTTTTAATCAAATTTGTTTTCGCCTTTCAGTGTTGATAAACGTGGTGATGAATACAATAGATGCCCACCGCGAAGAGAACTCATAAACACCAACATGATAAAGCGAATTCGTGACTTCAGAGACACCTGAGAGTTCTAACTAGCAACTGGTCACGAAACTGGCAAAATAGTTGTGATTACAGATTTAAAGAGATTATATACATTGGTTTTCGGTTTGCAAAATGCTCAAGACGACCTCATGATGAATTGACGTTCAAATTGGTAGGTTTCATGTGTCATTGTAAACATGACTTTATTCCAATTTCACCGCAGAGCAGAAACATGAGAGGACGAATATTGCCCATTTGCAGCTACGTCAGCCAATCCAACCCAAATATGGGAATCAACGAAAATACCCGAAGCGTTAATAAAATCTCCTCGGCTTGGACTGCCTTGGATGTGTCGGGGCTTCAGGCTCGGCTCGTATCGACGAGGTGACAGTATCGATTTTTCACTCGAGTCACATTCTGTTATCATTTTTGTATGTGTCACATAATTCTAGCTTGTGTGCTTTGAGCGTTGGGGCAGGACCACAACTGTTAATAATATATACATCTAATGTCCTACCTGAGGCTGACTGGGACGGCGAGATCACAAAGACGTGGGTTTGTATTGATTGGCTAGAAACTGGGGCAGATATGGAAACAACAGCAATAAGATATGCGCATTTTTCTTTCTGTGCCGTGTTGGAAAATATCTTGGGCTAAAAAACAGACCGTTGAATAATGACAAAATCAGTGTGTTTACGTAAACGAGGCCATGGATGGGCTTCCATGCTCATGTGCACGTGGAACACAGCCGTGCGACTCGAATTTATACATTAGGCCATAGTGGAAAGACAGGTCTTCCTGCTCATACACACATGGAAGGTTGGTTTCGTATTCCTGGACACATGGAGACTGCTAGGTCCAATACCATGTCAGATCAGACGCTGCCAGTATTAGCAGGACAACATCATGTCAAATCAGATACTGCCAGTATTAGCTGGACAACATCATGTCAAATCAGATACTGCCAGTATTAGCAGGACAACATCATGTCAAATCAGATACTGCCAGTATTAGCTTGACAACATCATGTCAAATCAGATACTGCCAGTATTAGCAGGACAGCACCATGTCAAATCAGATACTGTCAGTATTAGCAGGACAACACCATGTCAAATCAGATACTGCCAGTATTAGCTGGACATCATGTCAAATCAGATACTGCCAGTATTAGCAGGACAACATCATGTCAAATCAGACATTGCCAGTATTAGCAGGACAACATCATGTCAAATTAGACATTGCCAGTATTAGCTGGACAACATCATGTCAAATCAGATACTGCCAGTATTAGCAGGAAAACACCATGTCAAATCAGACACTGCCAGTATTAGCAGGGCAACACCATGTCAAATCAGACACTGCCAGTGATAGCAGGACAACACCATGTCAAATCAGACACTGCCAGTGATAGATGTATAACACCATCAAATCAGACACTGCCAGTGATAGATGTATAACACCATGTCAAATCAGTCACTGCCAGAGCAATGTGTGTGCAGTTCAGAACAACGTGAACTGTTTTACTTACCAATACAAATTCTGTACTTAGAGCGATGGAATTCAACACTCACTACCCACATATTAAATTAGCAGTAGAACACTTTGTGAACTGATATATTACCAGAGTCACCATACAAGCAGACAACACACCTGAGCGACAAACAACATTGATGTATTGAATGTAGAGGATACGGAGGACAGGGCAGACAGAACCAGGTGCAAAAGACTATCTGGCGCGCAGGTGTGCAGGACGTCGGACAGTAAAGCAGGTTGTTTTTGTCATCCAGAGAACAAATATACCAGCCATCAATACAGAACATGTCTCTGAATTAGAAATGACGTTCTGTTAAATGTTAGATCACCCTCATTGTCGAAATGCTCATGGCCGTTACTGCTGAAAGCGGGATCTGTCAGAGTGTAATGTACACTCCATTATCCGGCAATACTGATGAATATTGTATGCGTTATTTAACAAAGCATTTCTGCCTCAATGGTTGAGGTGATGTTTCAGAAGATTACAGAAGTCCCTATACATTATGATAAGATACATGTGTGGCAGTTCTACGTCGATGTTGTACTTGCATTACAATCAATATACTGCGGTGCTTCTGGGATCAAATGATATGTTGACGGACGCTGAACTTTCGTAGTTATGAGAAATTGGTGAAACTATGACAAAGATTGATAATCTGCAGATTCTATAGACTGACATAGACTGGGACTGCTGACACCTGACCGATAACCAAAGGTTTACAAACATCTTGAACCACGCAGGTTGAAAGGATAAAATAATCTGTACAGCAACATCGTCTATACACAGCCACATCCTCTACAAACTGCAACACCCTCTATACACTGCAACATTCCCTGTAACCTGCAGCTTTCTTTGGACACTGCAACAACCCGATATATCTGCAGCATCCCTCAGACACTGCATAATCTTTACACTGCATCCTGTATACACTGCACCCTCTATACACTTCATTCTCTGTACACGGCACCCTCTACACACCGCATTCTATCTACACCGCACCCTCAAAACTCCGCATTCTCTGTACATCGCACCCTATATACACCGCACCCTCTACACACCGCATTCTCTCTACACTGCATCCACTGTCCACAAGACAATGCATCCACAAGACAATGCAAACACAATTTACACAATGCAACCCCTTTATACACTTCACCCCCCCCNNNTCTGCACCGCACCACCTTTTCAAACCGGAACACCCTGTAATCATCATTCCAGCCGCCGGATACACAGATAAGAAACATAGTTTCTGTTTGAAACTGTCCTAAGCCTGTATTCAGGCGAAAATCAATGATTAGTCGTGTTGAAGTGCCAGTGCTACAAGAATAGTACACATATTGCGATAACAATACTGCTCATTGTAAGCGCATGCTGCTGATATACTTATAGACGAGTTGTCAAATCATCCTCACATAATCAGTCAATCAAGAAACGTCGTGAATAATTCACCATGATGATGATGTAGACACGTCGAAGTGTTTATGGTGAACGCTCTCCAGGGGATTAAACTGCCGTGGTGAGGATGATAAATTGGTCAAAAATGGCATATAATGCGAAATAATATTGTGACGGTAGCATATTGCAGAGGTCGAAACTGGAAGGAATAGCAATCTCTCTCAGCACATTCCTGGCTCACCCAGGGGTTGGAGTTCGGCTTGTGCTGATTTAACCAATGAAAAGTCCCTCCGTGGCGATGACGGCTAACACGCCACCTGCTCCAGAAGAGGGCGTCTCTCACGACGTGTGTAACAGCACACCGCCCGTACTAGCCTGGGTTAGTAACGCTACACTCTTTCTGTTCTATGACTTGAATGAGATACAGGTTAAGCTGCTGAAAACTGTTCTTGTCGCAAGAAACGTAGGCGATGAAAATGATGAATCGTCTCCGGTCACTGACAAGGCAGTTGGTCACAGTGACCAGCCCGCGCAGTGCAGCATGTCTATAACGGGTCTGAAATTAGCAGCACGGATTCTGATCTGGAGACGATCCAGCTCTCTGTGACCATTAGCTTCGGTAATATATGCTTCGTGTAACAACCTTGACAGCCATCTTCTTCTATCGTCCTCAGTGAATCATTTTCAGCGGCTGTTAAATTGCCCCGCGCGTTGACTCTCTTGAGGCGCCTGGGGTTGAATTGGTCCCAAGTAACCGATTCTGGTCATAGGAGGTGGCGAAATAGATGGGGCGGTTAGGCTTGATTACTTGTTTCACTGCTATCGCCTTATCGCGACGGCAGGGGGCGCTGCTGATTATTCCAACATAAACTGGTCTGTCCGGTCCATCTTGATTGTTCACAGAAAACCTATAAAGTTGCATATTGCTGACGTTTCATTAATCAGCTTGTTTGTTTGTTGTTTAACGCCACGCTCAGTAATATTTCAGCTATTTGTTGACATATAAATAATAGAATCTGAAAAAGATAATCCAGTGATTGATATCATGAGCATAGATGGGAGATGGGATAAGATAACATGCATCAAACATGTCAGGAAGTCTAAACATCCGATTGGCTAGCATCTTAAGACAATTGCGATTTGTTGTAGATCAATCTGATCCTGATTTTCATGGGTGGAAACGTAAGTGAAATCATCACATATTACTAAGCAACTACATCGCCCTATTGGTAATCGAAGTGCTTGCAAGTGTTAACCATGAACAAAGGTTCACGGTTTCATTGTTTCATCGTTTTGTGTGAACCCTCACACAACATGCCTCGCAATAATGCGACCACCATAGAGACTTGTAGGCGTATTATCAGCTTATCTTGTTAGCTTTATCCCTCATAATACCACTGAAAGTCCGGACTGAGCGATATCTTATTCTTCAGGACAACGTTGCCAAGACCGTTGGTGCCTAGCAATGGCAGGCATATTGCAATAGCACGCCTGCACACACCTTTATCTGCTCGCCAACCAAAACACTACGAGAGTTCGACCAACAGGAATGAACGAAAAAAGATATTGTCACAAATAATACTCTGTAGTCAAGATGTTGACATTCGTTGTCATAGCAACATCTATTAGGAAGTTTATCCATTTCCTTGGAGACCACGACTAGCCGACATAGTTCTGGTTGTGCGCTGCCTCTCCGTTCTCTTATCACATTACAGCAATCAGCACTTCCAAAGGTTACGCGGTTTTAATATTCCTTTCCGGAAAATAGCGATTCCTATTTTGGTTCGCTCAACACACTATCAATGCTCTGGCAATAAACAAATCGCTTGTCATATTAGGTTAAATTCACAAGGGGGATGACTGAGTCTGGTGCAAGATGTACACACTGCTAGGCTGACATCTATATTTTTGTATTAGCCTGGCTGGAACATAAACAAAGAAGACTGATACAAGGGTGGTCATGCAAAGCAAACATAGACGCTTGTGTTTGTTCGACAATGCTATAATGTTGAACCAAGCATTGAGCGTGGAATATAGGTTATCGTCCTGAAGCGTACAGGACAATAAATACATGCCTTTATCGGGTCAGTAGTAGTAGGGATGTTTGATTCGAAGACACGATTTGCTATACTTCTGAAGATACTAGAATCAAAACATATGCAGGGACTAATCAATCTTAGAACACTGGAACTCGTCACAATTTAATTCTGGAAACCTCTAAGTCCAGACACTCTTCACACTGTGGCCATTTTCTGACAATCGGCTTGACAACACTCAACATGCTGTTATCATAGATATATTCAGTGGTTTAACAGATTCAACAGGTACGCAAACGTGTGCATCACATCACTCTGTGTTGACTCCAAGTGTTCCCGGAAATGCTCTTTCTCTATAGGTGTCAATATCCTCGTACACATATACTACTGAAAGAAAGGATGCCAGTGTCTAAAACTATAACATATTGTCAACTGTAAGAGTCATAAAGAGAGGTGAAGTCTTTGTGCCAACGTCACGGCGTGGGACAGCGTCAAGCACCATACTGACAAACTCCATGTTTATGGTTCTTCGGTTCATCTCTCATGGCAACCTCATGTTGTAAGGTTTGGCCACAAGACATGAGTACATCCTGAGTCTATGTAATGTCGCATGGCGTTGAATAATTGAACAGCGAACCTGCTGTGTCATCATTGTCTTCATTCAGTTCAACGGAATTAACACAGATCAATATTGGTACCTTTTCCATGAGATGGTCTCAAAAAGAGACTTTGCTCCATTCACAGCTTGAAGAATCCGTACTCGTATATTGATAAACTAATAGCTAATCTTCTGAGATGTATAGCTGTTTACCTGACAGATGTTTGACGTATGCAATGACTCAGTAAATATAGCCTTGTCATTCATTCGGCTCTAATTGTCAAATTTCTAGAAAATAATGAAAAACATGTCACTTGCTCGGAAAATGTTAATAGCCAGCCGCCCGTCTAGACGCTGTCTACTCAACAGCGACATGGTAAACAGACAACTCTTTCTATAGATTTCCATATGTATGTTACAGTCGGGAGCTGCCTATTATACCGGAATAAGTAGGGAATTGGTCTGTGAACAGACAGGAAGCGGAAGTGACGTCATCACATGACCTTGTTACCAACAGCAACTGTATGGAACAGCCAGTGAAACGAACATATAGTTATCTCATGGAAAACCCCTACTAGTCGTATACCTACAGTTCTGATAGATAACGTTTTGAGAATTTCATGCATGTAAAGAATTTATCAAAACTGACTCTGTTCTGAACACCTTACTTAACTGTAAATGAGACTGATATTGTGTTTATCTAGACTTTTATAGTGCAGTAATAACATCGGGTGCTATTACAGAATCATGTGCACCGAAGCAGCTTCAGGATAATTACTGGATGAATCCTTCGAATTCCACTATATAGCTGTTCTTATATGACGTTGTATTTGATAATATAACATCGACATTTCACTCACGAAAAATGAATGCCCAAAGCTGCATAAATGATAACACAATGGTTTCGGATTTATGTCATAAATAATAATGATATTCATAATGAAATAAACATGTGTCTCCCCTTGTCAAATACAGCGTATATGCTATCTCGTCATCTAAAAAACACTGACATTTTGTTTCGTGCACAATCATGAAAATATGACATAAACATGTTATTTTACACGAAAATACTTTTAACATCATCTACACAATGAATTGAGGGAATGATGTAGAAAGATAGTTCAGGGTAGAACGATTCTATACTTTCTGTGAAATATCCATTGTCGTATCAGAATGATGCCAAATTTGTATTTCACGAAGTGTGAGGTCAATGCGTGTAGATTCACGATTGTAAACATATTTATGCATCTCGATATCATTCTTCAAACAATGCCATCGTGTATCGCGGATTATTTGAACACACAGCCGGTGAAATGTTTAAACATGACTTTATGAATTAACCAATATTTTTTTACATGATACTCAAAACTTGTTTGTATTGGGGCACGCGTCCTTTCGTGCTCATTTGCAATATTCAGCTGATGACCTTGAACTGCCGTAGAGACAACAACACCGAGATAAGAATCTGAACTACTTTCAGAGCTGACATTATTGTTCATGTAAAGTAATCCCAGATCTCTGGTTTCAAGAAGAATATCGGCCGTTATTTAATAGCTTAATGATGAGGCTATTCTCCTGAACATGCATCTGGGCACAACACTACTCCCGCAGTTGAAATACCTCCTGCTCGTACGAACCCAAGAAAAACTGATCCTAACCGCGTGGGTCTGAATACACTGCATCTCTGTTAATCAAGAAACTTCGAGAGCGACCTCCTCATCCTATATATAAGTGTATGTAAAAGAAAGAGAACAGTACTCTTCACCAAGGACATAGGTGAGTGAGTTTGGTTTCACGCCGCTTTTAGCAATATTCCAGCAATATCACGGCTGGGGACACGAAAAATGGGTTTCACATATTGTACCCTTGTATGGAATCGAACCTAGGCCTTCGACGTGACGCGCGGACGCTTTAAGCATTAGGCTGATTTGATTCTTACCATATTTCGTTTTTGTTAGTTTGTTCAGATGAACACTTGCTTTGTATTTGCATGTGTTTGTTATCTATTAACACACGCCTGTGGTACCAACGGATTCATATGTGTGGATTTCTTATGATTATGGAAAGGGGTTTGTTACTTCGTGATTTAGATTTATTACGAATGAATTGTGCCAGTCATTATAATCTCACAAATAGTTCGCAGCTGTGGTCTGCGGCCTAAGCCGTAGCAGCATACGATGATGACGAATACGACTCGCGATCGTGTCAATATATTCGGTCAACTGGTCCCACCACTTCAACGATCTGTGTCAGTTTGACCTTTCCTTCAGTTGTGTTGAAACAGATTAATGAAAAAAATTAGGATGGCCTGTCCTGATATTTAAAGAAGAAAGTTGCCTAGACATGAAAACCTCCTTCGCAGGGTGACAACGGACTCAGGCCCTACTAGTATTTGTCTATCCATCACTGACGATAGACAGGTATGGTAGCAACAACCACATCAGTGTGTTCTAGTATGACGCAGTCAGCGTAGTCCAAGCGCCGACCTTGCTCTCTGGGAAAGCGCTCTGTCGACCAGAACGATCTTTCTACAGTTTCGGCTATATACATGATTGATGTCGTTCACTAATGGTGAAATTGCCAATTCCCTTATACCTTAATTTGCAATAAAAGAGAAACAGTGAAACAACATTATTTGTTTCGTATTCAGATTTATCCATAAAGGACAACAGTGCATATAAAACGCACAGGACTATTTGAGAAAACAGATGACTTCAAGTTTCCCAACATGGAAGGTGATATTCCCGCAGCTTTTGATGCCAACATTTTACACCTTCGAACATATCAGCCACGTAACATATGTTCAGTCAAAAATACTCTTTTAAGAATATTTCAAAAAGTGTCTTAGCAATCTTGCCAAAAACAAGTTTATTCTGGGTAACAACATTCACGACCTTAGAAACGCTTGCACACATCTTCATGACGGACAAGTAGTTGGAGTTTGTGATTGGTGCCACTGGCCCGGCAGGATACACTCACCGTTTGGCGAACACCTGATATATGTATCATCGTTATTTATTAGTGATTCATAAACACATGCCTCTGACATAGTGATGTGTGTTTAGCAGTTATTTCTGCTGAATCTCCGTACTTGAACATGCGAGATATAATTCAAAATGAACATATCGTTTTTAAGTTTCATTATAATTAGTAAATGTACTATCGTGAATCTAAATGTCAGGTTTATCACTGGATTGTCTGGTTTACACATATGTTGTGTGGTAGGAGTACTGGTGTGTCGTGTCAGGCAACTCGCTATTGTGTTAGGTTGTGTCAGAGGCGGGTGCTTCAGCTAGAACAGGACATGCTAACCCTTTTCATGAACACCCGGTGTCGTCACTGATGTATTAGTAAATCACCTTTCATGGCTCTTTTTGACTTTTTCACCAAACGAAATTTACTGTTTCGTTAATAATCATAACTGGCTATTTTCTAACGTTGGTATGTTGCATTTATGATTATCGAAATTCTTTTGTCATTATTTCAACAATACATATCGATAGAAATGAAATTGTTTTCAAAGTGGCGTCAGACCAATATCACACACACCACTCACATTTATGCAAGCATGATGAAGTCTGTTGTCATGTAGTATGACATGGAAACAGGAATATGCCCACTGAGTCAACACAGTGCACAGACTGGGAACGCTGGCCATATAACATTAACGATAAGACGGCGACAGTCGCCACGCAGCTGTTATAACAACCCGCTTGGAAAACATGTATAGCTTCAGCGAGTTGCTGTTACCACAGATATCCACCCATCCCAATTTCAAGTCAGCTATCCCTTCTAAAACAACCTAGTCAACAGAACAGGAACAATATCAGGGTGTTGAAGCATTCTCCATATTACGTGTGATCGATTTAAACCTTTTGGCCCTATACTGGAACCGGGTTATTAGAAGGCATTCATTTCCGTTCCTCACAACTCTGGAACAAGAGTAGAACACCCGTGGAACACACGAACACAAGCAGTTCCTACATACACAGCGTATCGCTGATCGATAAATATCAATACGTGATCAATAATTTGGAAATACTAGGAATCAGGATGATGTTTTCACGCATGTTATGAAGAAACTGTTAAAAATACATGAAGCCGAAAGAAACATGACACAAACACGAAGTGAAATATAAGAATTCCCTGTCAACAAGACCGTGGCTGACAACGGCCAAGTCGATACCCAGATTTCTATTATACAACACGAACATCTGGCAGCCATGACAATAAATCTATAAACGACACAGAAATTAGTCACTTTACCTCTGGCGTGGCACTAGCCGTAGTGGTTGGGGTATCCATGTTGGCAGAAAACGCGCAGCAGAATGCCCTGCACGTGCAGGGAACGCGGGATATAGGTCTGGGTCAGCCATCAACATAGCGACCGCTGTCTCGCGCTGCCATAAACATGCATGCTGACCTTTCTCATTGACTAGTCATGGATTATATCTTATTTGCCTTGATTATGCGATTGGTCAAATATTCGGCCTAGCATTAAATTTTAACAATTGTATTTCATAGAATCTGTGAGGAGTTGTGATTTCCATAACTTTTCCATTATGCCATGTGTTTGGTGAGATGGGATGGCTCATTTGCAAGAACAAACGCTAGCTGTTGCATAGATAGAATCAAACAACGGGAAGTCGGCTGTAGAGGCAGAGGAAGGAAGCGACGGGTCACTTTCCTAGGGTGTACCGTATACAGTCCATGTTGCGGCGATGTATAGAATTTACAGGACTGACCGGATATGTCAGGGGTGTGTGAAGGGTTTAACGGATTAAGAATATGTCAGGGACGGTGTGAAGGGTTTACCGATTCAGAATATGTCAGGGAGGGCGTGAAGGGTTTACTAGATACAGAATATGTCAGGGACGATGTGAATGGTTTACTACATACAGAATATGTCAGGGA
>VKKT01000121.1:367578-383140 GCA_008038995.1 Haliotis laevigata
ATCTGCGCAATTGGGAACCGTTGACATGTGTCAACCAAGCCAGCGAGCCTGACCACCCGATCGCGTTAGTCGCCTCAAGCATGGGTTACTGAAGGTTCAATCTAACCCGGACCTTCACGGGTAGCTCTATTAATAACCATCATTATATCATCATTATTATCATTTAAGAATGTATTGTGTTTCAGTTACAAATTTATTTCAAATGAAAAACGATAGGAATCAATGATTGGATCAAATTGTATAATCTCAGGCAATATAATTTTGCTACGTATTTGTAAACGATAACTGGAATTGATATGCCATATCCATACATTCCATGTGGGTATTTGTCATGGTCCTGGCCTAAAAGGGGGTTGAAGAACTCTCGTGCTCACTTACAACAGAAGAAATCATGTACGCGTTCTTGAAAATACTTCAAAGGAAGGTTTGAATGCACTCTTGGTGTCGTAGAAAGTCTCATAGATATTGAAGCCACTTGCGTTTCGGAATGTAAACATAACTCATAACTGGTCTGAAAATAGATGGCTTCCGAGAAATATCAATAATTAATGATCAATCAGGAACGACGAAGAGTTATTGTCAGCTAATACTGGCGTTATTGCTCGCGTGTTTGACCAAATGAAACCAAACAGAAGTTGATCGCCTCCGTTTTGGCGCCGTGTTCACGTTAGACTTAGACCTCTACAAATGTTCTGCTAACAGCTTTTCATTAGAAACGGGTAAAGATGACAGGCTAAATACGTGAAGCTAAAAATGTTTTGGGATATTGTAGACAGAGCCTAGTCATTTATAAATAACAACAGGATTTTGTCTTTAAAAAGAATGGCTGAACGTATTGTATTATCTCGTATTGCTTTAGCGTACGTGCTCATTTTAAACCAGTATTCATCAAGGTTGAATGTTTGATATAGCTATAACATCTTAAAACTTTAACTGCAAATATGTTTTGATTAGATGTGTTGAACCACATGTGTTCATGCAGCTGTTGATACTGATGTCAAAGAGACACAATGCAATATACAACTTCGAAAATAGTAAGCGACGAGCTAACGCAACCGATAGTCTGATATTTATACAAGAACTGTTGAGAAAAGTGTATGAATTCACGGTAACACTGGAGTCAATAAGACTGAGGATGTTTGCACTGTGTCCAAAAATAAGGTTGGTCAAAATTCGTTTTCGGTATGTTGAACGCAGTTCGCTAAAATTCAACCAGAGTATCGGCACGTATCGATTGAATGAGCACTGGTTGAGTTCCATCATACACATATTGTCTACAGTCCACATTTCCCCTATACGACCTGGCCAAGCCAGCACACGATAACAGAATACTCCATTAATATCAATAAAGTCGCCGTCAATTGAAAGAAAAGTGGAAGAATGACCAATCACGAAGCTTGCCGAGTTATGACGGAGGCAGGCGAGTGGTGTTAAAGATATGTCTTGAAAGAGACGAGAGTCCTTATACACATTTAATATGAGATTCAATGGACACAACAAGGAAGTTTACGTTCGCTTTCTTCATAGAATTAAAAAGAAATCCTTGAATAATATGTTGGAAATTCGATGAAATTGATCTAGGAATAGTACATTAAGCTGTGGCCGAGTTGCGTCAACTACGGTGTAGAATATGAGAGCAGCGTTCTCCTGGCACTCTTGAAATGGTTCCAGGGACAGGATTTGAGAGTTATTTTAACACGGTTTTGTGACCGACTTCGATAAAATCGATGGCGACACGGGCAATGGAGGAGCTGATAGGCTTAACGACATTCAGCTCTCGACTCAAGCCGAACCACTTCTAAATCAAAACGTTTCCCTTCAATTAAATACAACTCGGTAACTATGGTAAATGTGTCAATATGCAAGGTGCACTTCGAGAGCAAAGGCCGATCTGTTCTCTCAATATTGATGATATGACCGAAATTTCAAGCACACTCAGCCGACCCTTCTTGAGCTGCTGTAGATGAGAGACAAACTAAAGCTGCCCGTGGCGTCGGAATGTTTTCATCAAATTGTGTAGGGCCATATTCATCATCAAAAGTAGAATTTGAAACCACTGTTTACACATACAGAACACAAACACACCATAAAAGATATATCTTTGAATAGTATCACCACCCATAAACTGTGGCTAATAAAGTTGTCATGGAATTTTATGAATTTAAAAAAAAATATCCGTATTGATAAGTGAAAAACATCAAAGGCATTTTACTTACCAACCACGTGAAAACATATCTGTAGTTGAAGGAAAGGTAATTTGTAACAAAGGTCCGCGTGGAATAGTTTGAAGCAGAATAACAAATATTCGCCATACGTTAGAATAAAACACAACACACAAAAAGAGGACATGTCAATAAGAAAAAAGACCCCATTAGCACTTTCATAAAAATCTGACAGAGAAATCACTTCATAAATGTTCACACGCACTGCTCTGTCACACTTGCATCTTCGTGTCAGTTACACGGTTTGATGTTTAAAATATTTTAACAAACATGTTTTTAGGTCAAGAAAACATCAAGATGTAACCTTGCATATAGTTTAGAACTCTTAATGTAGTGTAATCACTTTAAACATATCGTATTGTTTACTCTCAGCATATAGTGCCAGCTGAACTCTAAACATACTGTCTTTGAAATAACAAAGCATAAATTTAAAGGTTGTTCCGAACTACAATTCCATGTTAAACGCGTGAATGACAGTCGGAGTAGATCTGTCTGAAATTCTCGGTGCATACATGCCATTCAGGAATAAGAACTCATGTAGATAACGGTTGTTCTGAACATCTTTAGGAGTGAGCGTTATGTAAGTATGATGGACGATGTAGATAACTATTGTTCACAATATGGGTGGGTCTTGCAGGAATAATAGACGATGTAGACAGCGGTTGTATTAACATCTCCCTAGGGGTGGGTCCTGCAGGAATGACAGACGATGTAGACAACGGTTGTTCTTAACATCTCCCTAGGGGTGGGTCCTGCAGGAATGATAGACGATGTAGACAGCGGTTGTCTTAACATCTCCCTAGGAGTGGGTCCTGCAGGAATGACAGACGAGGTGAACGTCCCTACTCTGAGGTATATAACACATGTAAACACCTTGTTACTCTAGGACTGAACTGGAGTTCTGCAATGCCTACCGAAACACACGACTAGCGGGATGGGGCCCTCTGTCTCCTTGACTTCAAGCACGTCATCGTATCCGAATTGTGTACGTGGATACTTAGGATGTTAATCACTGGCTGGCTTGTCGAAATCCTGTTATTTAAAGATCATCGTCATTTGTTTGCACAACACTACTGGGGCGACATAAGACAAGAAATACAGATTATGTGTTAATGCCAAGGAACATCTCACAGAATGCACCTATGCCCGACTACCTTGTCGTTCAGTATCCAATACTTTTCGCGGTATTTGGAGCGTCTGTGTGGAGGTGACTGACTAAACACAATAGCCTGATGGTGATGATACAAGAGCCCTTGAGAACTCCCGTCCATAGCCGCGTGTTACAGGTGGAACTGATGTTTCCACCCAGCTATTAGCTTGCCCCTATAATCATACTCACTGATGACGGTGTTGGGTGCTGACACAGAGCCACAGATGTTATGACCTTTTGTTTGTATGCTACATAACTGTTGACGTTGTTATTGTCAACTGACACCGACTGACATTCACATTGATGATGTCGACAACATGACATTGTACGGTATAACAAAGACATCATAGCATTTACAACTAACAGTATCATTTAAAAATGAATTTCACAATGTGGCATGTACTTCAAGGCAGGGACCATTCGAGTTAATATGGTGTAAAGGCTGGCCGATTGAACGTAAACCAATGTCATTATGTCAGTTTCAGTCTTAACCCAAGTCAGCATGACAAATTCAGTGTAAACCAAAGGCGTGATGCAGTGTAAATCTATGGCATTTAGCCCGTGACACAATGCAGCATGACACATGCTTTGTCATCCTAACTCATGATATCAATAAATCCATGACAAATACAGTGTAAACCAATTGTATGATGCCAGATTCGGTGTAAACGTATGCTAGGTATGATACTCGTTCCAGGGTTAAGACAAGCCAAATACAGTGTAAATATATGAGACAAAACCCTTCCCATCCATAAGACATATATCTTAGAGTCCATAAGAGTTGATTGTACAATTCCGACTATATGACTATATGATCATGTGTATTTGTTTGTATGGGTATTGTCGTACTCATCAATATAAGAGCAGTATGACCGCGGTCTGTAGATAATCGATTGATTGACATTATAAGATACAATGAGAGAGCATGTGTTTATGAATTACTATCAAATACCAGGTATTCGCGAAAACATATGTCCCATCCTGTCCCGCCGGTGGCACCCGTGTGCCCATTGTATCATGCCAGATTTAGTGTCAACACAAAGTAGCATGACAAATTCATTGTAAGCCCAGGTATTATTCGTCAAGCATCCATCCAAGTCCAGTGTTAACCCGAGGCTGCAATATGTACACTGTAATCCGCTTAAAATGCGACAGATGCAGGCTGAACCAACAAGCTTCACTTGTACGCGTGGATACATGTTTTGATGATATTATACCATAAGCAGCTTGTAGCAGCTCTACACATCAGGTCAACTGTACTAAAGATAATGGCCGTGTGGAACAGGTATCCATTTCAAGCAAGACTTCACTGATTGACAACGCTGTACATCCTCATAAACAGCTTGGTGCCTGGACTCTTACAAAAAATCGAATAACCTTATGTAAATTATCATCCGCATTGTAGTGCAGTAATATGTTATGTATTAATGAAAAATGTGCTTATGCTAACAGTAAAACGCAAATGCACAAACTACAATTTATTTTGACCTTTAAACATCACAGTAAGAAAATCTACTTCATGCAGTTTACCATAGTTTACCATATTGTAACCATTTATTTATTCATACTTGAAGGGAACATAATATATATATGTAATCTTAACATTGCATCTTTGAAATTAGTTTTAAGGAAATAACGAGTCTAAGACGCCACATGTACAATTGACAGTTGTTGGTGTAAATCTGACTTCGGGATTATATGTATCGCCGTCTTAATGAAAAGGCAGCATTTACACCAATCAACAACGGTAAGTAATCATGCACGACCCATAACTCCCTCTGTGAAGCGAATTGGCTGGAGAGTGATATGTGATTGTATTACCCGAAACTAATTGGAATATACTAAATGAAGATAATTGGTAATGGTATTGGCAGGGAATCTGTTGGTATTCCTCAAAGCACACTGACTGTAGGTATGCGAGGATGGCGCGAGGTTTCGCCAGCAGAAAGCACTGTTAATAGAGACAACGCTTGTCTTAACAGCCATCGGTTATTGACGATGATCCTGTTGTCTGATGATAGTTGAACGCGAAACTAGATCAAACACGTTGATTATTTTTAGCCAGAACCGCTGTCTGTCAATGGACAAACGTGACAGAGGCGGTATTGGAGACAGGAGGCCTCTCGCCCTACACTTAGCTCCCACTGAATTAGTGCGGCTTGCACTGTGCTGAAAGGGATAAACACCCTTTTGCTCCTAATTACCTGAATCTAATCCGGATTCGGATCAAATTAACTGTGGGAGCTCTGAGCGAATTTGGGGACAGATCCCGTGAGAGTATCCCGCAAACATTCAGATGGTGATCTTATGCGCATTGAGCCTTGTCCCCGTGTAACGTGACTTCCGGTCTAGTCTAGCTAGCACATCTGTGCGCTAACGGAGTTGTATACCAAGCTGGTGGAGACGGTGCCAGTGACAACAAGGACGTTATGATTAACCAGCACATCGACTCAACGACAGCAAAGAACGCTATGCAGAAACAAGCAAGTCAAGACAGTGAGGTAGGGTTGATAGATTTTAAAGAAACTTTTTTCATCTTGTGCACATTCCAGGTGATGAAGCTGAGATTGCATCTCGGTAAAACACCTTCTGCCTCCAGGTGTGTTCCTTTCATGAACCACTATGGTTAAATTGTCGTTTGAGATGTCAGCATATTGAGCGCTGGGTGTTGTGGCGTCCTTGCTTCTGGGAAATCAAATATGTCGCCATTTATTGAAATTTCCCCCACATTAAATGTCAATCATTCATCTGACGTGTCAAGTGGCAGCTGAATGACTCGATATCAACACCATCAGGAAGGGGTGTCAAGGAACAAACACGCCAGATTAGAAATATATTGACTTGTCACACATATCAGTTGATGCAACAGTAATGCACGGAGAATGCTGAAAGATGTTTTTCAATGCCAGGAATAGCGGTTCACTCTCATCAGCACCAGTAGGTTACCAGATCTTTAGACAAATGCACTATACGTCGGATAACATAACATTAACATATCTAAATTTGACATAAAAGATATACGAGGCACGTGCTTATGAATATTTAAGGAACAGTGAACTGTCAAACAGAAATATAAGTTAATTCATATTTGATGCTAACAAATATTCTAATTTTCTTGGGCAGAGTAAGGTGTGAAACGGGGGGAATATATATTGTTCAAAGTATAACGACCAAAACCAATCGCTTTTTACATATACTGTATAGGTTACCAAATTCATCTTTATATATATGTATGTATGTACATAATGGCCTAGTGCAGAAATGGGCTACGGTTATCTCATCTATTCTGGACAGTGTTAAATGTGCAATTAACAACATACGTCCTGAGCACACAAACCTGATATCGTAGAAATGATCACCATAGACCTGAAATCGACAACAACCTATATCACAAGTGTCAGCTGCCTGTCGACTATATATATGCTGAAGTGCCCATAGTGTGTCGTAAATTCGATCAAATTGTTGTACATATCTGCCCATAGACATACGAATTACTTAAGTGGTTGTATATGACTCGAGTGGTTAAACATGACGTTACTACCGGCTGTTTGAGTTATCACAGTGGGTTGCACGGCAAATTAGATGTTTTCTATAATGAACGACCATACCATCTGCTTGGCAATCAAGGCCAACAATATGTGCATTTAAGAAATATCGATCTCGGTGTTTACAATATGTTCTCAATAGGGACATATGAATCGATTTCTAATTGAAGAAACGTTTCAATTCAAGTTCTCAACATGGTCGATTGTTAACAAAGGTTTTCATGTATAGTAAGCACAAAAGTTTGTCGAAGTTGCAACATGTATTTTGATCAGGAAGAGGGGAGTTGAATATACAGCATGGTCCTGCAGAAACTATGGCTTGGGCTAAACATGCAATATTTCAAAATTACATTGCACAGTGTGATACGATGTATGTCAGTGTAGATGAAGGTAATGATCTCGTGTGTAGTATCATTTAGGACAACGTTGCGAATGAGTATGGTTTCACACCGCTTTTAGCAATATTCCTAAAGTATCCTGGCTGATGACACTTGAAATCGGCATGGCACTTATTGCAGGTATGTCCATGCTATATGGCAGTATACGTATATAATGACCAAAGAATAATCATTTACATACTCCTAGATGTATCAGCGATACTTTGTTATTATCTATATACCTTTCCCAAATTCTAACAATTGTGATTGAACAAGACAGTTATTCTGATCACTGATCGTAAACGGTATGACATATTTCGTCAAGCATTATAAAGGTTTCCAGAAAAACAATCTGCATAAAGAAAATATTTTAGTAACACACATTTTATGTGCTTTCGAAAATGACTGTAGCTTCTTGAGGTGCTTATATCGGTTGAAACCTGTACTTCAAGGAACAAGACGTTCGTGCCAGTTTTCAGCCTCAGATAATGAATTCTAGTCCCTGAAACTCTTTGCTTGGCTCCTCGTTTATTTGTGGAATGCGTATCAGAACAAGAATCAGCGAGTATCCTAAAGTCTCAGTTTTAAACATGATTCCAACGTTTAGAAGAAGATGCGGAATGGGCACTGACGTTGGAGCAAAGTCTCCCTTTAACTGCCCATCTTGTAGTCATGCGAAAAACCCATTGTGGCAGGTTGTATCTATGTATATTTTAGACGCCCTCCTGAGCTCGCCGTGGTCCCATTGTTTCTGAGAAGATGCGGAATTATTTTGCTGACCTGGCATAAACTGCCGCCGAGTGTGTCATAACCTGACGTTTAACTTGGATATAGCTTTGTCATAATCAAATCGGTATGTGGAGGTACCGAAGACAATATATATTAGATGACAACATAAGTCGTCAGAAATGTGAAAACGGTTATTAAAAAATAATATTATATGACTGTGCGTGACGTCATCAGCTGCAGTGTTTTAAGTCTTCAGTGAATGTATAGAGTGAATGTGATTTTAGGTTGACTGAAGTTCTCTGGTTAATGTTCTTGTATTGTAAATAAACGTAGCTTTACACCTTGTATTAATGTGAAGTGAAACGGGGAATTACTTGGCCGGGATCGAACCCCTGAAGCTCCTGGCCCCAAGCAATCACTGTATGTACTAGACCTCTGAAGTTGTCCTTATGTTATGGAAGTAATATGTAAACACACGATTACTCACTGCACGTGAAACGTTCAATGTTGAGCCTTTCCACAGAATATTCAATAGGGAACGGGCTTCTCATCTTCCGGGGATCGTCCCAAAGTAGTCAGTGGAACAGCTTCAGGCTGCATACCCTAAGGTTAACGTAAGGATCTTTTTCTCCTAACTATACATGAAAGTCAATGTGGTGGTGGCGACTATGGATGGATGGCACCAGGTGCTGGAGAATAGTGATGTGCTCATGATCCTGTTCTACCCAGAGGACCCATCACGCACTGTGTGAATAAAATGTCTTTAAGTGGCATTTAGAAGCTGATTTGCTGAAGAGGGACACCTGGTGTCATCAGCATTTGATGGTGAAGGATGTGTTTGTGTTTGGATGCCTTTTCGCAAACACCTGGTGTCATCCGTATCTGATGGTGATATATTGTGATTCATACAATGGACTTTTAGTAGCCATATCTTATGATTATGTAAATGGTGTTACGTGCCTCTATTTACATTTACATTTATGCTGAGTCATTGAAGTGTAGTATCAGCGGCATACCAATGCTTTTACTGCAAAAACGAGTTGTATTGTAATTCAAATATTTCATTATATGAATTTAAATTTCCTTTCCATATGGAAGTGTCAACTAGACACTAGTAATGATTTCCCTGAGATGGACTGGCATTTTTTAAACATTTTTGTTTCATAACATCCTATTTTATTATCCCAGCCTTGTAATCTTTTAATACGGACTTCAATGTACGACCTTGTCACAATTTCAGGCTCTCAACGTCTTTACAGCTCCTCCTGTCGGTTGTGTTCCGGTCATACCACTGTGTGATACATCTTATTTTTTGTCTTTCTAAGCCGAAGCAGCGTCCACAAAAATGTCCTTGTCTTAAGGTATAACTGATCTCCATTCACGATGTCTTCCGTCGTGCTCTTAAATCGATAGTCTAATGACTTTTATTTTTACAACACGTAATGACAAGGGTGGCTTCCAGGGAAGAGGACTTTACAAACAAATATCACTAGCAAAAAGAGTGATGCTAATGAATCTTTGGCCTGTGCATAACATCATTAGCTATTAGCCAAATCGCCAGGCAGCTGGATCGCCATTTCCATGGAAACGGAATGTTTTTGAGTTAAATATACCTTGACGTCTTTAAAACCTTGAATCGGTGGTGGAAGGAATGGCGAGGCTGTGCACGGTACGAGAAGGTGGTGGCACTAGAGACTCAACACTAACATATGGACATAATGACGTTCTGGCTTCTTCTCTCGGGATCGAGACAGTTGCTGACGGTTAGCAGTAAATGGTATTATATCACTACAGGGATATTATCTGGCAATTACTAGATACTACGGAGGAGGTGATCGCTCTGATGCGCTAGCTCTGCATCATTGAGACGGGAAGTACAATGTAACTCTGAAGTGTAATGGACACACATGTCTGTGACAAGAGACGTGAAGTATCATTAGTTTTAAATTTAATAAAATATAGTTCAGGTTTAGATTTGTCCGAACGTAGCGTATTGTATTCCTTGATTCCTTGTTACGGGTTTTTAATAAAAGCTATTTACATCACATTTACGATCATGCACAAGAATGTGCTCCTCTTTCTCCGGCCGTTTGAACGTTTTATCCACAAGGTCACAATACTTCCCTCGAGGTAAAAATGTCCACTGTAAAAATACACGTACATTTCCGAAGTGTAACTTATAATGTGTGTAGTGAAAGGGCTTTTATTCACGAACGATCTCCAGATAGCATCAGAGAGGCAATGGTAGAAGGAACACTCGTGTCTTTCGTCGATAACCAATAATTCCTCTCGGATCACGAGAGTATTGACAAACACAATTCTTAACGTTCCTTATTTGGAGAATGAAAATGAATGTTGCCGAAACTACATAATCGAAACGTGAAGTGCTCAATTCCATTTCCTTAGCGGGAAAAAATTGGAATGGCATTAGCTACAATTTCCTTTAACCCTGTCCAAATATATACTGTCGAAATATTACAAAAGATGTGGGAAATTACGAATTGCACGTTTGGAGAACCCCAAAAATGGTTTGTTGAGAGAAAAGTGCAATCTCCATATTGACATTCTATCTTCGGAATGATTTCCTGCACCATTCCTTGACGAGTAGTATGAAAAAACTCCACCGTCATCTACACCAGCAATTGGCAGACAACGGTTAATCTTTCACTCGCTCACAATCAACAGAACCTCAAACTAATTTCCTGCATTTCTGGAACATATTCTTCCCGGACATCGATTGGAAGGAAAAAAAGTGTCAAACATAATTTTGGGCAGGAGAGGTCCGAGTTTCTTCAGAGGCTGTGAGATAATTAGGCACATGCCTTAGGAATTAACGTGGTTGTTAAGACAGAAGCCAGGACACGGGGAACATAAAGGGCCAGTCAGTGTAAAATGCCTTTGGTGATTTGTCGGCTACATAAGCATCGCAGGTTGCAGTGAGCTGCATTAGGGAAATATTGTCTGGAACAAAAATGGCGGTTTTCATGTAAGAAGGAATTCGAAACTTTCCATATTTTATATTGTATATTTCCTGTTTTATACATTTCTAAAACTCAGTTGCCATGTTTACAATGTACACGTTTTGTATATTGACGTAGGTTTTGAACACGTAGGTTTTCTTTATCCAATTCATGCGATAACACCCTTCCTATAATCACAATGAGCTAGACATCTATACTTGAAGTCTACAGTACAACCATGAAACGATGTAACCAGTAGTACGGCTGTGCATCAACTGGTATACCTAAAATACATCTGGAAACGTATAATGGTGTTGGAAGCATACCATGCTAGTTAGCAGGGAATGAACTTTTCCTTCTGAAAAACAAAATAAATGACTGTTTGGCAGATACACATTCCAAACAGGCTTCTTATTGTTGGTCAGAAGGATGGTGGGAGGAATCCCCTGATAACACCGGATACACTGATGACACCCACAGGGACTGAAACTGGTAGCATTAGCGATTGTCGCACGAAGATGAGCGGTTATAGGGCCGACATGGGCCT
The DNA here is from genome assembly GCA_008038995.1 of Haliotis laevigata. NCBI lineage: Eukaryota > Metazoa > Mollusca > Gastropoda > Lepetellida > Haliotidae > Haliotis > Haliotis laevigata. The sequence goes on from VKKT01000121.1 coordinate 379,109, forward strand.
ACACAGGCAGTACCGGCGGCAGGTGACCGTGGAGTATAGAGGTGTCCGATGTGAAAAGCGTAGGAAGACAGACAGCAGGGAGATGACCTGTACCGAGTTAACTGTACACGACATTATCACGCAGATGCTACATGCACTTTCAGATGAAAACAAGACTTTGGACTGGACAAAACTTGAATAAAAAAATCATACTGATATCAAATTCCGATGCATAGACAATTTCACCATTACTGACTAGCCGGGCTGTAGAATAATCAAACGCCTACATTTTGACATTTTAACATGCGAAAGAAAAACGAATGTACATTCAATTTGACTTTCAGCCTATTGGTAGCAGATAGTTCTAATGATTGTCAAAGGGTCTGTCGCGTCATTTCTTTTCCTGAAATTACTAGTATATCTCTATTATATTTGTCTTCAACATATAACTTGAGGATTACCCTTTTTATAAGGAATTATTAACAATATATATAAAGAACTAAATGTTACATTGCAATTGTACCTTATAGCTGAATTATTATAATATTAAAGTCACTGTGTGTCTTGTATATGATGTAGAATGGTAGTATTTGCAGGAAAGAAAAATATTCTTCGCTCTATTCACTTTTGGACTCACGAAAATACAAGAATGAAAAAACTAAATGTATTGAACATAAGTGCAGATAACGTAATGGATCACGGTGAAACGATGCGTTTGTCCATTAAAAGTACACTGCCTCTTGTTGGTGGGTCGATGTAAATAGAGAGACAGACAGACGCAGCAGCCCCGAAATCTCCACCTGTCCTTGGATTGTGTTCTTAAATTAGCAGTTACCGCTTGGACTAAGAGGGGAACCTTTTACCTCAATGGCCTGAAGAAGGTCTGCATTAGATACCAATCGATCCTTAGTTCTGAGTGCTCCGACAGTTGTCAGAGAGGTTCCCACGTGTATGCATGACTCGTGCATGTGCCTGGTGTGTCGGGCATTGATTCGTCCACAGCACCGGAACATTAATTAACAAAGAATCTTAGGAAATCTCAGCTAAATACAGGGTCGTCTGATCGATTCACACTATGCCATCAGCATGTTTTCAGAATCAGATAATTATTATACCAGGTGTTCACAACATAGTGAGCGTATCCTGCCCTACCGGTCGCAAGCATTACAAACACATGAAAACGCAACAAGATTGTTCACCAGAAAAAAACAACAACTTAAAAAACCAAACAAACTAAAAACAACAAAACCCCAAACACAAGAGCAAGATTACACAGGAACAAAATAGGAAAATGCATCGGGCATTATATTTTGTTGCTGATCCATCATATTTGCGACTACCGTAATGCGTCTCCATAAAACATTTATACCACTGTACGTACATGATTATTCTGCACAAGCATATTCTTTTTGCAAGTTCAGCTTCGAATTCTCGTTTTGTCTTTATTTTTGTCTTTATCAAGCAGAACAACTTTGATACAACTTAAACATCAACAGCTTAATTGGTATCGTATCCAAGATTTACAGCAAAGATCACCTTCTTGCCAACCTCCGGTCTTAAGCGGAAGTTTCCGGGTATTGTTGGTCCTTACGGAAATTAGCAAACCTGAATCTGTCTCCCGTAACAATATTTCATTTCCTCTATTGGAATCGGTCAAGAAGCAGGTACAGTTATCCTATCTACAAGCCGGCAGTATCATGTGCATGGTGCAGGCCAAACACTCTGATTTAACGCTATTGGTTATGTTTGATTTCCTCCTAAATCCACTGGCGTGTTTCTTCTTGTTAGTGGATAAGTTCAAGGATCATGACAAAAGATCGTGAAAGCAAAGAGCACTGTATAATTGACGTTATCAATACCCCATGATCAGTTATTGGAAGTGAGGTCATTATTGGTTTTATGAAGAATGGAACCTCTTTAGTCCTTATCCCAAGCAAAATATTGAAAGCATTCTCGCCGGGTAGAGTAAACTACGTTCAACTAAATATACAAATGTGATGCGTGCGAGTATGTCTTGTTTACAGATGATCATATTCAAAAAATTCTACGTAATCGGCCCATGTTAGCAAAGCATTCGATCACGAACAATCGTAATCGATATCACACAAGGCTTAACGATCACAAATAGCATGTGTAGAAACTTGCTCTAAAATGATGTATTGCAAATAGAAACGCTTGTCCTCGCTATTGTGCAGAAACATGTAAAGCATTGCATTATGCTCCTATTTGCATAGAGTTCTTTCAATCCCGTCCACGACAAAGGCCCATCCTGTCATACATATCATCTATTCTTATCGTGATCAAACGGTCTTTGCCTGCAGGTTTCCGAGAGGCTTATCGCCCTAACCATATTCCTTTATACGTAGTCTTATAACTATATTAATGTGGCTGTTATCCTAACTGAAATTTACGAAATATACATCTTATGTAATCTAATATCTATGATCAGTGGTAATTGATCAGCTTGACAAATCACGAGTGTAAACTAGTGCCTTTACCAAAAATAGGTGTTTGATGGGATTTTGGATTACTTTAACATTACATATAGGATGCTATGAGATTGTATGAGGTTGCAATAGCTCAATTGGGGTCGGTTTTAGCAATTCGTGAGCTCAGTCAAAACGTCAAAATGTCTTTATTCAACCTGCTGCTGAAACCACAATTTACACCCATGATACAGTGTACATCCAAGGCTTAACGTTTAATCGATTTATGTGATGGTAAAAGCTCCCCCAATGCACGAAATAATCTAGATCTGGTTTTACGCTTATCACAGTCTATCTTAATTATCGGAGACACAGTTCTTAGAAGATGAATGCGCAACAACTGCAGAAGTGAGTCCCCCAGCTGTCAAGAATAACTTGTTCGTTGCTTTGAATTTCCGATTCGACCCAATTGTGATTGGCATCACAGCCACTCTCGTTGGTTTCGTGAAGATATGGAACATTTGACCTTTCCTGGAACACAGTGCTATATGAAATACTGGACATATCAACCTCATACTTCATATCAATTCTGTCCATCGTGACGACTATCACTATATGAAAGGCCTGTTGCAAACTTAATGTTCACACGAACTGTAAATCAGGAGACCAATCACAACTAGCCCAGTGGGCAACACAACGCACAGGGTGACGCTTGCTGTGGGTTAGTGTCGTCAAACAGTACTAGAGATGGAATATGATCACGATAATCCAATCTAATCAAGCATAACACGTTAACCTGGTTGTCTATCGGACATGATTGATGATACCAATGATGGCGTTTACAATCACATCCATGACCTCCTGTGCGGGAAACCTAAGGGCAGAATACTCGTGTTGGCAGTCATTATTGTTCCCGTTGAAACTCAAGGGTGCTTTGGTGCAAAATGGGATGGCGATGTCGGTGCTATTAGAGTGATGGTTATGGTCAAATGTAAGTCAAACCTTTGTCAGCCAGATACACTATTTTGCATTTCTGAAAAGAGTGACATGGCACCTATACATGATGAAATTACATCTTGCTTGATATATAAAATGAGGAAAATTACAAGCTGAACATGACGTAATGAATGATTGTGTCCTTGCTGACTGCTTCTCCTTAAATAACTATGCTTATGAGAATGTTAAATCTTATGTTTTTTCTCTTGTATAAGATCTTTGATAATATTAAACGTCAACGCCAGAAAATATTCAGAATCGATTCTATTGGGCATGAAAGGCAAATTGTAATGGAAATGAACATATAAGTGAAATTCGGCGTTTAGACACTAGGTGTTCCCGAAAAGGATAAGAATTCCCTAGACTTCCTGTTTCACCTGCCGAAGTTAGGTGCTCTTCAGTGGACACCTTTTCTGGCAATGTTTCCATAGACAAATTCTCAAATACAGCAAAATCGTGGGTTTGCGCGGTGGGCGAGCTGGCTAAGGCGCCAGGCTACTGATCCAGCGAGGTTGAGGTGCCGGGATGGAACCCACCTGTGACCGGGTCTAAAATCTTGGAGTCAGCTGTGTGTGCAGACTCTTTCCGTGTTGTCACAACCCCTAGTGTACAGTACACAACCCTGTGCACT
>VKKT01000121.1:390468-401721 GCA_008038995.1 Haliotis laevigata
ACAATATAGAACAAACTTTATGGATAACAACTTCTTTTTATTCGTGAGTGCGACGTTTCAATTATGCTTGACAACGGTACAGCATCTGTATCGAAACGTCGCACTCACGAATAAAAAGTTGTTATCCATAAAGTTTGTTCTATATCTTTCTCCTTAGTTTCTTTCTAGTCTTCCCAAAGGTATTCACACCTACTGGCGTACATACTGGCGTATATACTGTGCCTTCTTCCTTATTTCCTCTCTTGTCTTCCCAAAGGTATTCACCTGGTATATACATTGCGCCTTCGTCCTTATTTCCTCTCTAGTCGTCCCAAAGGTATTAACACCTCCTGATCTACACACTGTGTCTTCCTCCTTCGTTTCTTTCTCGTCTTCTCAAAGGCATACACACCTCCTAGTATGAACGGTATGTCTTCCTCCTTAGTTTCGGTCTAGTCTTCCCTAAGGTATACACACCTCCTGGTATGTATACTCTTGTATACCGACTGGTTTGCAGACAATGTTTCCCCCCTAGTTTCCTCCTAGTTCTGATTTAAAGCATATTTATGTTTATATATATTTGTATAGCGCCAATATCCAGCCAGCTCAGCTGGCGCTTTGACTTTCCCTCGATCACTGGATGTCAAACTCAAAAGGCACATCGTATTATTAATCTCAACTCCCTTGGGAGTATGCAACTAGTGCAACCACTAGGCGCACCGAGTTAATGTGGCTTTGCCATAAAGCATGTCAATAGATGTTGACAATGAATGAAGTAAATTATTACCACATCTTCATTATGAGTCAGAATCAATCAAATCTGCCGAAATACGTGTCTACAGAGATTAATCGATCGCCTTGAAATTGTCAAAATCAGGACTGTCAACCTTCGTAGGTGTGTAAAAGCTCCTGCAGTGCAAACTAGGAAGTGTTTCGATGTTAAGGTTTACAGGTATAAACGTTCTTACACACGGTGTTTGCCGTCAACTTCTATCTTGCTTTGATACTTGGCATTAACATCCATACATCACGATCCATTTCGTTTTTGTACAAATATCCATATGTCAATTTTGACATAAGACATTCGTCATATTGAAAAGTAACGAGACATCTGTATAACAATACCATAACGACAGAACCTTTATTGTTCCATCAGGAAACGATAAAGACACGTTTAGGAGTTTTTAACGTTAGGAACAACGATTCTGTTTTGCAGATATTTTATAGTGTATTGTGCGAGGCGTCGTATTTGTCAAATAATTTGCATAGAGCATATACGGATTACAAACCTATAATATCTGTATCACCCTTAAATTATGAACAAGTACATTCACATACAAATGGTTACTCTCATGGTCACTTCCCCATTTATTCATGTATGTATGCTTATGTAGGTTCTAGAATTCATGACCCTTCTCCCACAGCTTCGTTAATAGATTCCTATAAAAACGAAATCCAATTAATTCACCTTTGTTGACGTGACATCGGTAATACAGACTTTATTTCATGATTACAGAAATAGAAGGATTAAGTATACTGGAAGGTAGATTAGAGTTGAGATAGTCGCTGCTTTAAGGTATATGAAACAATCCACTGACAGCGGTTAAACCCTATCTTAAGGGAATCACGGGTCTATATATAGCACGTCAAGTGTTAGCTTTCAGTGAAAATGAACTCAGAGAGATTTATCGGGGAAACCGAAGGGCAGCAAGAAAAGCGCAGCTGTTTGTGGAAGGAAAATATAAAGCCTTCAACTGGCTTTGATGTTGCTGGACTTCCTGATATTTCTGGGCCGTGTGTGTCTTCAGCCTGGCTCCGAAGCTCAATCAATTTTCCCGGGTTTTGTTACGCTCATGACAAACTGCCATCATGGTTACTCTGAAGAGAGGACAAACTGCCTTTTATGTCGGTTCAAACAAACTAATTTGTTTTGATGGGAATGATATGCTTTAAAGTATCGTATTGACAATATGTTTTTTCTAAATCACGGCTAAATAATGGGGAAAACTCGAACTGGATTCCACTTTATGTGATGGAATTTTAAGAAAGCCTTTCTTCTTGATTCAAGTTTGAACCATTTGATTACCAATCTGAGAATAGTAAACCTGTCGGTGATACTCAGATGCATTTTTTTGCGACCCTTGGTGATTTTTGCTGTCTTTTGTGGCATTTCGACTGTTAGTTGTGGCAGATATATGATGCTTGAAGTTGTTTTCAATTTTAGTGACTGCTCACTTTTTAAACGTGTGTCTGTTGATTGAATGTTGATATTTGTTTCTTGCTCCAATATGATTTAATGTTTGGTAACTGATCCTGTGAATTGTAATCAGTTGTAGACCTGTTTTCAGTTTAGTGGATTTGGCTCTTTACCACTAGTTAGTAATATTGAATAGTATTAGGGAAGAGGGGGTGGGTTTCATATATTGTACCTACAGAAGGAATCGAAATCTGTCTTTAATCTGAAAGTCAAAGCTTTACACAGTAGACTAATGCACCAACCCTTAAACAGGTTGTAACGGAAAGTTTACGTCGCAAGGTTACCATGGCAAACATCGGGATGAGTTGCTTTCCACCTGTATATACTGCTCTCGCTTGACACTCATTCAGATTTGAAATCCAATTCATGCCGTACGTTTAAATTTACAAATTTATATTTTCAGCACGAGGGACAGTGTCGTTTGCTGACGTGGAGCGCTATATTGCGAGGCGGGGCGGAGTGTTTTTAGGCTGTGATGAGGAAGAAGATATTCACGCAGCCTTTCAAGTACTAGATCGAAATGGAAATGGGCGGATTGATATTGACGAGTTCCGGCATTTTATGACCACGATGGGTGAGCGCATGACTCCCGAGGAAGTAGAGGAACTACTTTCGGTGGCGAAAAAGGATGGCGAGGCTTTCATTGAATACAAAGGTAGGATGTGTTTGCGATCCAGTGATCCGTTGTTGTTCTGTTGTTAACGACGTACTCTACAATTTCCATATATATTACGACGGTCTGTAAATAATGGAGTCTGGACCAGAGACACCACTGATGATGACAATTAACGCGCAAAATGATCCGGACTGACTAACCTGAACACCAGCGTCATTACGTCAGCATATGTGGCTTGGGATGTACCTAGTAGTGTCACGAGAGGATGCCGATACCAGTGTGTAGATGTGGTATCGGGAGAAGTGCCCTTTTATCTTGGCAAATCATTCAGTTTGTGTTTTCTTTCGGAACAAATTTAATACATTTCCAACACGGTCGGGGTCTTGGTTGTGGCTGCAAATTCATTTCTAGTCGTGTTTGAACCAGTGTATTTCTGCATAAATATTCACAGGTAACTTTGCAGGAATAAGATAAAATAACAACAGTTCTTTTAGTTTTCAATGTCATGAATAACCCGGTAAAATGTCTTTTGTCCCACAGCTTATTAAAACATTGAGTGAGGTATGTCTAAATGTATTAATGAAGATCAATGACCTCTAACAACTGCAGCTATGCCCTATCAGCGATTACTGTATCAGATGTGTAACAGTTTGTTACATATTACCATATCAGAGACAAATACATGTTGTTTATATGGTGGCATAAAGGCGGATCCAGAAATTTTCAAGGGAGGCTGGGGGGTGGGGTGTTAGGGGTTCTGGCTCTGCCATTCTCAAAACATTAACATCAATATGGTCTTTTCAAAAGGGGGGTTCGAACCCCCTGAACTCCCCCTCTGGATCCGCCACTGGGTGGGGCGGCAGGGAAGCCGAGTGGTTAAAGCGTTCGCTCGTCACGCTGAATGCCCTGGTTCGATTCCCAACATGGGTACAATGTGTGTAGCCCATTTCGGTGTCCCCCGCCGTGATATTGCTCGAATATTGCTGAAAGCGACGTAAAACCCAACTCACTCACGTATTCTATGGTAGATTTACAAATCATGTAAATAATTCTACAATCATGCCATATTTCGATATTCCTTGGCAGTACAGCCGATATCAAGTTAAAAAACATACGTAAACTTTGAAATATCAGCATTTCCTTAGCGAAAGGTCACGTGACGGCCCCAGTGTTTGATACCAGACTGCGAGAATGGATTTTAGAGCGACAGTAAGCCAAGCGTTTATAACCGTAATGTCAAAGGTTCGTTCCGTCTTTGCTCAATATAACTCAACTGATTATGAATTTAGCACGAAGTAATAATTCAGACTTTGCAATTCCAAGGGTCGCCTGAATCTATCGGTTTTATGATTAATCTAAACCAAGCGTAAGAAATAAATTCGATAATCGAAATATCATTAAACAATAACATTAGCGCGGATATAGTTTAGGTCACAGAGGGTAAGGCTTCGAGTGAAAGCAGACGTCCATTTTCGCTGAGAACTGACGCTAATTCATAGCGCCATTTGTTTCGACCATTTCCCACATGGTACAATCTGCCAATACAGCGAGAGTACAATGTTGCGTTGTTCATTCAAATTAAACATAATTCCTGGGAACATTTCGGCCTCAAAATGCCCAGCGTTGTTCGAATCGTCTTTACAAGGTAGAGTCGGTAGCTGTCTAAAGATGCTATAAAAATGGCTGCCACGCCTTATAAATGGCTGCCCCACCATATAAATGGTTGCCCCACGTTATAAATGGCTGCCCCACCTTATAAATGGCTGCCCCACCTTATAAATGGCTGCCCCACCTTATAAATGGCTGCCCCGCCATCCTCGAAGCATTCAGGATAGGAACTGAAGTGATCATCCATTGCCACAGAAATGTTGTGTTATAGGCTCCGGGATTTCATTCCATCTATGCAACAGGATCCTTTAACCATTTAGTGGAGCTCACTTTGTCCCCATGTTTGTAACGTTATCGACATGGTTTACGTTGTGAACTATAATTAGCAGACATACACAGATATATCTGAAACATCGCTGAACACAACGAGGGGGTTAAACAACTAAACTCAAATGGATCTGCCAAAGCTATTGGTCAAAAACTAAACCGTCGGGCAAAAGAAAGTGAATATTTGATGGTGGCTAAAAATATAACGAACCAAGATTTCCTTTTTCGATGGTGCATTTTTTGATGGGGTATCATAGTCGCTTGGAACTTTCACATTGCAGTGTTTCGTTAAACTATTTTGTGACTAGTAATGTTTGTAAATTTTCAAGTGTAAACTTTTTTTCGCCCGATATTTCTGTTTCTACATAGTTTGGGATGTCTTTGTGAAATTCGTGATTTAGAAACAACTAATTCAATCCTATGCAAATTGGTTGCTGACGACGGGCTATACATGTATATTATCCAATATACATCTGAAAGATCTTCTTAATGCAGCGTCCATTCCAACATTCCGACTATGTCATAACCATATGTTGATGATCAAATACACCAATTCTGCTTGCACCGATACCAAGCATTGGCGAAAAACAAGTTTTGTGATTCGGTGAAATACCGGGTATTATTCAGTTAAAATGAAAACGAACGAGTTGTGACCTTTACTTGTTTATCTCATATCGTATATACCAGCATGAAGCCAGTCCGGTGTATCTTGTGTCGTCTTTGGTTCACGGTAAGTCTGCTAAGTCATTGTAATGCCAGGTCAATCTAATCATTATCAGGTTTGAGTTATCCATAGGTTCCTATGGCTGCAGTCAGGTTTACGTTCATTATGGTGTATCTTTCACATTTGCAGATATTGTGAGAGCCCTACAGAGTGCTAACACGTGATATCACCCCCTACAAACCTACTAATCACAGGCCGCACTTTTCACTCACCGAGTTAACACCTTTGGCCCGGACCGGAAACTGCCTTTGAAACGGAAGTAGTTTTGGTGTAGATGGCGCTCCCAGCCTCGAAGTGGCGCAGGGACAGCGAGAAACAGGCGGGCCCTGACTGAGGATAACTTGGCGTGACATTTCATCATTCCAGGGCACAATGTGGTACACCTACGTTTATGTCAAGACGTTTGTATGAAGATTTCAAGCATTTTTCTTCCAAAGGAGGACTTGGCTTTGGTGTGATCACGATTTTTGCAATACATTATATTTCATATTTATCTATTTTTTCACTTTTAACCGACTTGTTAATGATACTGGGTATATTATTTCTCCCCACCTGTATTTCGTTTCACCATTTGGTACGGCGTCCTGTGGGACATTCCAAACATATCATGCACGATGTATAGAAGTGACCTTGTGTTTTATTGTTGTTCGAGCGGGCTCGAACCTTGTCAATGGACAGATGTCCTCGATTTTTTACACTTTTTGACAGATGTATTCCATATGTATTCAGAACACACACCACTACCTGTACACATAACGTTAAAATCTCCCACGTATATCCAGTATATGCAAGTATATATGTTACAGTCAAACTGTGAAATTTATTAGGTGAAATGAAACAGATTATACGCTTATGTAAGGCTCTAATACACTATGATATAAGCTTGGTACACATATTGCTCGATGCTGGGTTATAATTTGAGACGAAGTATATGTTTTCAATAAAGATTTTCTGAAAATTACTAATTAAACATATGTAATGAAAACACATCTTTCCAAAGTAACATAAATAGGAATTTGATGTAAGAAATGGATCAAGAGATACCTCTAGGAATTAATTATACATTTATCTGTAAGCCACCTAGATTCGACATGAAATACTCTACTATTTTATCACCAATTTAGAAATAGATCCACGTTAATATGTTTACCTTGATGTTCACTCCCTGCACCCTCAGTCTGGTAAGGACAAGCCCTTGACCGTAAAGACGTATTTAGGTATTGAAGTAACCACTGACCACTCACTGTCACTCAAGTTCTATATAAGGAACACCAGAGTACATATTCTGGCACACTGCCGTATACTATTGCATAACTTTACTATTAATCATATGGCCAGATCTGCTGAAATGTGATAGGATTCGTTTGTCATAAATCTACAAATTGATATTTGTAATTATGTAAACAATTGCAGGAGTCAGTGAATACGTCTTCCACTCTACAGAAGTCAATAATACTACAACATAATAGCTATACTTGGGTCCTTCGCTCGCAATACGTGCCTGTCTACACCACACAGATTGTATAGGGACAGTGAGTTATGGAAGCTTGACAAAAGCCCGAAGCTTCAAAATGTTAAGTTATCGGTTTGGTGTATGGCATATAACAGGACAACTTCTTCAAACGCTCAGTTTTGTAAAATGATGAGACATGGAATGAGAACGGCATCGTTTATGTTTATGACTATTTTGTCGTTTTGATAATCTTAGGACCTAAAATTGACATGAGACTAGTGTGTTGGTAATGAGAATGACATTAGTTAGAACTCTTCATTTACCATGACAGATGTAACATTAAATATCACTTTCTCAAATATATTTCTGAAATATATTTAAGCGTCTGGCAGCACACAAGTTCTCATGTTAAATTCAACCTCAGCATGAGTTTATATTAAGGTATAACTAAATTAAGAAATCTATAGCTGTATTAATATCATGTTAGTTTTTCAGGAAACATAAATGTGACATTTATGAAAGATTATTGTGACCTCACTGAAAGGGTTGAACTCTATATGTAGACTTCACAACGGGCAGTTCCACCTACAGTGATGCTATGTGGAACCTGAGTTCACAGTAAACGTTTCCGAATCTTCAGATGTCTAGATTCACGGAAGACGGATCTGTTTAAATGAAACATTCCCAATACTACATGACTGAAAGGCTGCAGAATCCATTATATCTATGTACACATACTCTCTCAAACCGGTTCCCAATGTTTAAGGTTTAGAAATGATATAACGTCACCGAATCATAAGGATCAAACAGTCGTGTGGCTTTATAAGAAATGTTTTGACACCATTTGTCGAGACAGCTTGGAATTTGATAAAAGACATACTTTATTTCAGCTGGTGCAGACACAACTCGCTGGCGGGTCTGCTCATGTCTATTTAGAGGTATCAAATATTGTTCAAAATACTGTTATGTGTAGCCTAATATCTTTGAATAACATCTGATGTGACATTTGGATAAGTATCTGTTCCTCCACGTCTTTACGAAGGGTATGTTTAAACATTCCACCAGAAGCACAGACTTGTCCCTCACATCGTACTTGGAATGTCTGCCTTCTCTCGTTAAAGTAATGATATGTTCCTAGCAGAACTGAAGAATGCAACACAATGGTCTGGTAAGCCTTATTTAGGTATTCGTAACGAGTGGAGGTAAATGGGTTTCACACCATTCTTAAAATCTGAAAACACCTTTTATCACCAATGCAATCACAGATATGCATCTGTTTGCGCAAACACTGAGTGTGAGGAAATGTTGTGATGCCGAGAGTTCCTTGTCATGGTCAACTTGCAGCACCTTCGTATCTCATGGTAACGGCCGCTAATGGTTCTAAGGATGATTTGTGTTTCACAGCTGGACGAAGTCAGTCGTAACCGAAGCTGTGATAAAAGAGGTGGTCAGTCTTGATCCGAGCGTGCATTACAACGGTTATTGATATTTACACTTGCATCACTTGTTTATTTATATTATTATTCATTTTTCAATGTAAATAAATTATTTTCTTTGACTTTGTTCACGGTGTTACTCTATCAGTGTAATGTAGGTACATTGGTTGTCAAAATATGCATAGTATGGTGATCCGTACACAATGGTTATATGGTGACTGACAGTCTGCATACCTACATTGTTTATAGGGATGAATAACAAGTGTACACACAGTGACACACACAAATTGTTCACACAATGATAATTTATTTTTTTTACATAATCAGATTTTGGTTGGTTTGTTGTTTTACGCCGCACTCAGCAATATTACAGCTGCATGGCGGCGGTCAATCAAATCTGGACCAGACAATCCATTGATGAGCATCGATCTGCGCAACTGGGATACGATGACATGTGTATACCAAGTCAGCGAGATCACCCGAGAGACCACCCGATCCCGTTAGTCGTCTCTTGTGACGAGCACGGGTTACTGAAGACCAATTTTAACCCGGATCTTCATGGGTATACGTGATAAGGGATAAACGAAATGCATACTCTTGTTCACAGTGACATATATAGATTTACATACAGTCTTGAACACTGCACACAGTCATATATCTCCATAGTGATATGTATAATATACGTGGTGATAGACAAACCATGTACACGGTAATAGGCCAAAAGTGTACATATAGTGAGTAAATGAGTATACTTTCACGCCACATTTAGCAGTTTTTCATCAAGAAGTGATTAAAATACCATGTACACACGTGGTGGATACATAATATACACACGTGCAAAATACTGAACCTATACGTGAGAAAATGAAAATGTAGAAGAATATGTACACACACGATTTGTACACACATGATATACAGTGTGCATACGTATCTTATGCACGATGTGTAAACAGACAAACACTGTCTGCAAACTAATACGGATGAGTTGCTACAAAGTATACATTTACCCCAGGTCATACATCTGTGCGTCATTCTACATCTGAAGTGTACTCTATCCAATGTACACCTTTGAAGGTTTTAGATAAAAGACGGATGTCTATCGCGTTCAATAAATAGACAGGTTTGACTGAAATATATAGTTATTAGTGTTTGTGCTTTTTATCTAAATGTTCCATCATTTACATTAACTACTACAGATACGATTTAATGATTGGAACGTCTTTTAGCAATACTGTTCAAATTCATGCTTTGAATGGCAATGAAAATAGTTTGAAATGCATTAGCCAATGAGACGAAGCCCACATTCTGAACAACTAGCAAGACACAATGTCGATAGAAAACATTAAATTTTAAAAGCAATAAAACCTATAATGTCTGCCACATGTACATATCTGGCCGGGATAACTTCATAACCAATGCAAAGCCGCAGTTACCCAAAACAACTCAACAATTTGCTTTATGCAAATAACATAAATATTTGCTAATTCAAATCACAAAGATTTCAAACACATAACAAAACAACCGAACACAATTTCTACCGGAAACAAATCAGTCAATGAATGAACACACATAAATACGTTGAGAATAAACAGGCGTATGCTTTTTCAATCATTTCAGTACAAACACCAGATTGCGCACAATCGGTCCCCATATACCTACGGCAATATGAGGAAGGCAGTTCCGTATGCTTGTGTCACCGGCGCATGTTGACCATTATTATCGGAATCTCAGAATCAATTAAGATGAAAGCCGAATTAATTCGTTATTAAATGTTTTTCCTGCAATATAAACACATTCATATACCTGAAGCAGAGTTATTGTCTGTTGTTACCCTGGTAACAAACTAACAAAAAATATGCAAAGAAGACAATACCCTGAGTGATTAAATTGGATACAACATAATCTCTCTCCTCTGCTCCCTGCCTGCTAGGAACGGCCGCGAGCTTGGATGTCTTCATCGGACTGCAATCAGACCCAGTGCATACAAGACAATAATGACGGGACCATCATGACGGTCCTTTTGGTGTGTTTGTAGAACAAAACCCTGTTATTAAGCGGTTAACATTTATTCCCGAATCATTTCTATTTCTTCATACCTGCCCAATTAATTAAGCAGCGAACATTTGAGATTTCAACTTACATCGCTTTATAGAATACTTGTGGTAGAGCACGTATTGCTCGTGGGTAGCCTTGCTACTGTACATATGGAATATATTAAACAGAGATTACTTAACTCGACACCATGTAGTAGAAACACACACCAGACAAGGACATGTGGAACTGAAACTTGACCAGAGCTGAATACTCCAGACAGGAATTGATGGACTTGTTGCTGTACCGCAGCTGAAACCGAATCACAGGAATCAGTGGACGCGATACGGAACCATATTGTCCAATTACCTCAGACAGGGGTTACTGGACTTGATATTCATCAGGGGAAATGCTTCATACAGGGATCACTATGGTACGTTTAATGACAAGGTAAATATATTATTCAAAAAAAGAAACGCATAACCTAGAAATCTGGTGCGAAAATGTTGTATTTATAAACATGAATAACTCGTCCAGAAATAGACTTTAGTACATGAATATTTACATCAGTTTAGGAGAAGGAAATGCCTAGTATACAACTAAGTGGATAATTTTAGATAACGGTGAGCGCTGCATCTCCTGGCTCTCAGTTCAATCTCTCTCAACCTGTTCCGTACAGTTTGACCGGATATCCTCCGAATTTCAGGCGTCCTGGCTGCTTTGCCTTGACCCATGGCAGTACGATCACGCAAACGTAGTGCCCAGATGTACCGATCTTGGGCTGCAGTGGTGACTCGAGGTCTGCCTGTACGGGGACGGTCA
>VKKT01000122.1:40483-54818 GCA_008038995.1 Haliotis laevigata
ATGCCGAGCGCCAGGCAGGGACCAACAAGTACGATATTTTAACGTCTTTTGGTATGACGCGGCCATGTAGCGAACCCGTGACCTTTAATTCTCCAGGTGGACGCTCTAAATACAACACTAGTGAGGCGGTCACAATAACAATGAAATGAAAACTAATAATGCACTTGCACAAAAAACATGAGCAAGACAGGTAGATGATAGCCAAAGGATCGTAAACCGGGGATGTCCAAGAAATGACCAAAGGATCCTGGCAGCCCAGAGGCACTGATTCTGTATGGAGCAGTTGTGCTTTCGATTGCTGGCCAGCCATACTTCCTTCTGTGAAAAAAGATATTGTTCCTTGTGTTGGTGGATCAATAAGAGATTTAGGAACTTTGAACAGTAGTTCAGTTTTATCGCGTGGTGTTAGTGTAATCCCTTTGTGGCTTTTTCCTAACATTAAACTACAGCCTCAAAGATGTCGAAAACATCAATAAAACCAATGAGCATGGGTTAGTTGCTAATAAACAAACATAATCGGGGCAAATCTTGGTTTCTATCTGATGAGTGTATTTTTATGCCGCTTTTTGCAATATTCCAGCAATATCACGACAATGGACACCAGAAATGGGCTTCATACATTGTACCCATGTGGGGAATTGAACCCATGTTTTCCTTGTGACCAGCAAAGGCTTTAACCACTAAGCTACCCCACCACCCGATCTATCCGATGAATGGCCACTTGTGCCCCAATGTAGGTACTTACAGACCTTCCCCACACACACACATAAAAAGGGAGACAAACAAAATGTTTTCTGGTTTATTTCATAGCACTGACAATGATCTAAATGAGCCTGGGTAAATCAACAGAAAGGCGTTCTGAGCACTCTATATACCCGCCTCAAAACCTGTTTACGTAGTAGAAGGAATATAAAGTGACCACAATAAAACTATACCTCTTATTGCATACAAGTCTCATATAGGGGTTGTTCAAGTATTTAGGCCCTGATATTTCATTCCACAGTCATATTACTGAGTCACCACTTTCAACGATTCAAGTATTGATGTGGAATCATAAACCAAACATCCACACAATTCACAGGTATTTTGATTACATCGGATCTTAAAGACATGTATAATACTTGGTTACTGTAACAAACTTACTCGTATAATGACTAGCACTGTCTCGGCATTCACAGGTGTTAAGTAATGTTGTAAACAACGCAATGGTGTCAACTGGTTAAACATACATACACACATTTACAAAAATTATGGTGCCCTTTAAAATTTCTAATATTTTCATTAGCAATCACTCGTTAAGAAAGACCAGGGATTTATCTAGATTTCTTGACTAAAAGACCTTTGCGGGCACATGTCCTTTTTGAATTTGCAATTAGTGTTAAGTTAGATTTTGAGAATATGCCAAGACACTGACTGAAGACTTGACGAGCAGGTCTAGATAAATCCCTATAGACAAACCATTCAATGGTGCAGATTGTCAACCACCAAGGCTTAAATACATGAAGTGTTAGTACACAGATTTTAAAGTTTGGGTCCTAACAGTCAATCTTGACAGACGCTGATGGCCAGGTCACGTTCCTCGATGAGTTCGTTCTTTGTGGCGTCCATTTTCTCCCTCGCAAAGTTATCAATATTAATACCCTGGACAATCTTGTAAGTTCTATCTGCAGCAATTTGGACAGGGAAACTGTAGACAAGACCAGCTTCGATCCCATAGGATCCATCAGAGATCACGCCCATTGATGTGAAAGTGTCCTGCAACAATGGATACAGGCAATGTTTGTCAAAATGGAGATTTGGGACTTCAGCTTAACAGACAAGTGTCATCAGGGGATGAAATTTCTCCCTGGAAATGGGAGTTTGGTTACTTTGGTTCATTGCTATGAGATACCTTCATGTCAGTGAAGAAAGAAAATGTGGTGGAGTACAGACGGATGGACAGACATGATGATTACAGTAGCTCAATCTAAACTAACAATGCAGTATTTCTGAGTTTTGGCTTAAGTTAGGTGGAAGACCCTAAATGGTCATTCTGTA
Organism: Haliotis laevigata; assembly: GCA_008038995.1. Classification (NCBI taxonomy): domain Eukaryota; kingdom Metazoa; phylum Mollusca; class Gastropoda; order Lepetellida; family Haliotidae; genus Haliotis; species Haliotis laevigata. The sequence goes on from VKKT01000122.1 coordinate 42,521, forward strand.
CAACACAGACAAAAAAGGTGTGATGGGTGAAGTTTGTTTGTTGTTTAACGCCACACTCAGGAATATTCCAGCTTTATGTCTTTAAATAATCGAGTCTGGACCAGACAATCCAGTGATCAACACCACGAGCATCAATCTATGCAATTGGGATAACATGACATGTTAGCGAGCCTGACCACCCAATCCCATTAGTCGCTTTGAACAATTTCATCTAAGAGCCGTTATCAGAATATTCCAGTGAGTGAGTGAGACTTGTGCTTCACACATTGTACCCATGTTGGAAATCAAACCAGTCTTCAGCATGACGTGCAAATGTTTTAAACAGCTAGGCTACCCCAACGCCCCCAGAATATTTCAAGCAGTGGTGAACTCTCTACCCTAGCTAGAAGTAGGTCTTACCGGCTTGGTGCCAAACCACCAATCTCTGAGATGGTCACAAATTGCCTTAGCGGCTGACATAGCACTGGAGAGTTTCCTTGCTGCTATGACTGCGGCACCTCGCTTCTGTACCGTCTGTTGTAGAAAAAACACAATAGCTTACTTACATACAAAACATAACACAGAACTCAAGACATTTCTCAGTTCTCAGGTAACTGATTTATACATGGAAATACCTTCGTCACAAAGCTATATTTGCACAGCACTGATCATAACTTCCATATTTAAATATAGGTTTTCTACTGTTGTAGTGATAACATCATTTGTGGAAGTGAGTGAAGGAGTTAATTTTATGCCCCACTGAGCAATATGGTGGCGGTCTGTAAATAATCAAGACATGACCAGACAATCCAGATCCACAGCATGAGCATCGATCTACGCAATTGGGATACGATGCCATGTGTCAACTCATACAGCGAGTCTGACCACCTGATCCTGTTAGTTGCCTGTTACGACAAGCACGGGCTACTGGAGACCAATTGTAACCCGGGTTTTGACCGGTTCATTTGCGGAATGGGATGCCGGTCAGTAATTTGACTTTCCACTGTTTCATGTTCTTTGTTCAAAGTATTCTGAATATAATGCAATGTTATTTGTCAGGAGATTTTTTTAAGCTTGCTAATTTTCATATGAAGTACATGTTACCCTTTAGGTACTCTAGGATGTCAGTTGACAAGACTGAATTTGGCCACTTCACAACAAAAAGTGTCTTGTCTGTTAGGGTGTTCTATAAACTTACGTGAATCTTATTCTGATTACTAATATATGGTTGTGACACCTGGAAATATTGTAAAAAGGACATTCAGCATATGTTACCGTGATAAAGTCATTGTTAAGCCAGTTGTCATCTTGGACAGCACTTCGTACGTCCTTCAATTCGTTCTGTACTTGCACCTGGGCCCGGCTGATGTCGGGGAACTGCGTGGAAGAGTGGTTTCCCCAGATGACGACGTTACGGACATCGGCGACTTTTACACCCACTCGGGCGGCGATCTGACAGGACATGAACAGGGGATAGTCAGGGAAGCAGGAAGAAATCTGAACTTGGTAATAAGACAAATCCAATATTCTTGGATTAGGGTTATCATGTCCTTAATTACTGCATAATACACAGAAGTACACTCTTTTTCTCTGAAAGTTCCATGTGTTCTAGAGTGTAGTTTTGAGAACGCCCCCATGACATTATAATTTCTTTTTATCTAACTTATTTTTTTCATTTAAATCAGAGATTTATATTCCATATAAATACAGTACACAGTTTAGGGATAACAACTTCTTATTATTCTTTACCATGATGTTTTAAAGCTAATTCATCTGATGAATTTATAAAGAATAAAAAGAAGTTGTTATCCATGAAAAGTGTCATGTATTCAGGCTCTTCCAACTTCTAAATGCCTTTCAAGGACTTGAAATTGACAAACACAAATTTATATCATCCGATTAAGTTTTTTCATATGTTTTTAGGATGGCAGTCTTATATTTGCTAAAAGTTGTGATCACATCCTCGTTTATGAGTGAGTGAGTGAGTGAGTTTAGTTTTACACTGCTTTTACTTTTAGCAATGTTCCAGTAATATAATGGCTGGGGACACCAAAATGGGCAATCAACCCATGTCTTAGGCATAATGAACAAAAACTTTAACCACTAGGGTACCCTACCGTCTAAGAATTTATGAACAATTTTATCTAATTAACTAGGTATCTGGAAATATCTCAACACTTTGAAACAACAGAGTCTATTTAGTACATAGATGGTCAGAATGGAGTTGGGGACTTGGATTATCAACATACCTGTGACTGTGCTCTGTTCTGGTCCAGTCTTGTCAGGCAGGAGAAATTCTCTTTCGGGATGGATGGAGCATATTTAGAACAGATTAATGCATTTGTGTTGGCTGGGTTACCTACAACCACGACCTGCAAATATAAATTGACAAAGTGACTTTCATGTACATGCTATATCTATATCATATTATCATTATCCAATGTTCAGGAGAACTGTTATATATGTTCTATGAAACACATATGGGAAAATTTGAAAATCATCTTGACTGATTTAGAAGACAGACACACTGTATTTTTTGTAAATGTTCTAGTGAAGGTAAATGTACATGTCAACAGGGTCTGGAAATTTGCATCAAACATTGAACCTATGTGGATAATCGAATCCGGGTCTTCGGCGTGATGACCAAACGCTACAACCACAAGGCTACTCCACCGCCTGCATGCAACTGTGAAGGTCAATAATAAATAAAGGGCACGCCATTAAAAACTATAGAGTCCCGAGTGTACTAACACAGGTAAATGCATCGTCATTGTGCCTGCTGTGTTGTCAGCACTGTAATCTAGAACTGGTTTGTCATACTAGCTAGATATTGTCTTTGTCTTACGCAGAACGCTATATCAGTCAGTACCTTTACACTTTTCTTGGCATACTTGTCCAGGGAGTTGCCTTGAGTCTTGAAAATCTTGACATTGGCAGCAAGAAGATCCTTACGTTCCATTCCCTCTCTACGGGGCATGGAGCCCACTAGACATGCCACATCGATGTCCTTGAAGGCGACAGTCTCATCACAGGTGGGGATGACACCTACAAATATACCAAGGATATTTAACAACCGAATGTACCAATGATGATCAAGTCCAAGGAATATAGAATGAGCAAATGCACACTATGCTGACCCCTTGAACATCAAGGCTGGAAGAGTTCTGCAGCAATCCTTGTTTGTTACAAACAAAAGCAACATTTGAGATGGTATAAACCAACTTCAAAAGCAAGAAATTATATCATCAATTTAACTGAAACAAAACAATTCTAAAATGCTAACTAATGCAGTAAAATCTGACCATTTTCATCCTTCCACTCCTCAAACAAAGGGACTTAACTACCATAAGAAAGTGGGAATCAAGACATGAAAGGTTTAAAATTAAACTGAAAAATCTGAGTTTTTGAATGCATAACTTGTTTCATTTATGACAGCAATTACTGAAAGTATCATTTTTCTGCAAACTGTCAGTATTTTTCAGTTCCGATTTCAGTCATAGTAAAGATGTACTGCACACAAGTACAATTCACTGGAACTTCAGTAAAACCAATTAAGTGTAATATTGCAGTGTGTGGACTAGCGGTGTTCCAATTAATTGAAATAATTGAAGATTGGTCGCAGTGACTAAACGACCAAGCAATCGATCACATTTTCTCATAATTGAACATAAACGATTTTGGAACTACTGTTTTAGTCTTTGAAAAACATGACAATGGAACATATCTTAGAAGTTGTCAGGGCCTGAAAACTCTTAGAAAACTCTCTTCACTAACTGAAAAGCCATGACTGAATATTGCTCTAAGACTCAAGGAAGTTTATGTTCATGATATATTAGTCATCACTTTAAAGTAGTAAGTTGYATCATATTACACGTATCTGGAAGAACAACCTCGATAGGAAAATCTGAAAAATGACGCTAACCAATTTTTTTCAATGATTGTTCATTGGTAATGAAGCAATCATTAATTGTGAGATTTCAACCAATTCCCAACACTAATGTCGACAACAACACTCAGCTGAAAAGTCAAGACTACAGTGCAAGTTGACACCTCTTTTCTAAAAAGACGGGAAAGAGTAAAGCCTAATGCTATGCTCACTGTTGAGGAGAGGCAGAGCACAGTCCTGTAATTCCATGACCACTCCGTTGAGCACTCCCTCCATAGGTTTGATGTCCAGTAGAAGCAGGTCAAGAGTCTGCAACATACACCACATATTTGTTAGCTAGTCGTAAACGAAGTAGTAGGGCATGGGAAAGCAGTCGTGCTTAATGATTCAACTATGTTCAGACCCGAAATTCATCTCACAACTGTGTTGAACGACCCCATTGTAGTTCATTAATGTTTGCTTCTGGGGTAACAAGTTGGATATTTAATAATTAATTATATATATTTGCTTGTCTCATGCTATGAATTTCTTCTTTCTTCTTCTACCTTGGTGAGGGAAAGGGGGAGTGAGTTAGGTTTTATATACCGCTTTTAGCAATATTCCAGCAATATCACAGCAGGGGACACCAGAAATGGGCTTCACACATTGTACCCATATGGGGAATCAAACCCCAGTCTTCAGTGTGACAAGTTAATGCTCTAACCACTAGGCTACCCCACTGCCCATGAAGGAAAGACTCATAGCTAAGTTTCCAGCTACAAAACGAATCACCTTGGGTCACACGAGACACGACACACGATCCACACGACAAACGCATCATTCTTTTCCTTTGAGCAGACAGACTGGTGTCACTGATGTGGGGATGGTTGGACGGGAATGTAGCGTGTCAAATAGGATAGGTACAATTTTTTGTATTCTTTCCAAATTTAAAAACTTTTTTTCACTACTATCTCACACAAAGCATTTATTTCTTGGTAAGATGGGAGAGCTCAGATACTCAAGCTTGTTCAGACTACAATTATGAGACCTATGAAAAGCTTGTACTAAACTGCAATTCAATCCCTGACTTGGTAAGAGATGGAATGGTGAATAACTGCATGACAGAAAAACCAAACATAATGACTAAATGTTTGTGTAAATTCATTGCAAACCTTCCATTTACAAACATTTGCAATCTTTATGTAGATCTCCCTTTTCATATAAAAGTTTCTGGTCCTTCATGATTAAACTCTGCACAATGCATGTGCATGTTATATGATGATGCTCTGAGTGTATACCAGACACTTCAGCAATGGACAAAATGAGCATAATTCCGTGCATCCAGCGAGCCTGACAGCCCGATCCAATTGGTCGACTTATGACAAATATTGATTGCTTGATGTTAATTGCAACCGTGATAATCAGATGATTAGGACACCATGGCAGACAAAGCAGTGATGTCCACTGGATGCCCTCTAAACCGGCAGCCCTCCAATCCGGCGTGCCATCAATATCGGCACTATTTGGTCCCGGCAGAAGCTGGTTAATTTATGATAATTTACACGCCCTCTAAACTGGGATCAGTCTATTCCTTATTTCCTTTTCATATACAAGTTTTCTTTTCATTCATTATTAAATTCTTCACTATGCAATGTGTATGCTATATGATGATGCTCTGCAAACAACTGAGTACATACCAGACACTTCAGCGACGGACAAAATGAGCATAATCCTATGCATTTGAGATATGATTCTATGCATCCAGCGAGTCTGACTACCAGATCCCATGGGATTGCTTGATGCCAGTTGCAACCGTGATAATTAGATAATCAGGACACCCTGGCAGACAAGGCAGTGATGTACAATCATGTAATTCAACCACATCCGTAAACACTTTCTCTGGTAAAATATTGCCTTTAATTACACATGAAAGCAGATATGCAACAGTGAGCCCTAAAATCGCACCTGGTTTGGTCCAAACACCTCCCCTCTGGCAATGGCGATAACGAGGGAGTAGGCGATCTGTCCAGCAGCGCCGGTCACCAAGACTTTCAGAGGTTCCGACTGAAACAACATTTAAGGTCATTTGGTTATATTGACATAGACTGAGTTAAAAGTGAGTGAGTTAAAATGTATAGTCAGCGTTAGTCACACTAGCAATATTTCAGCCATATGGCGACTAAACAGGTCATACTTAAAAATAGAAAAAGTTATATTATAAAATCTATCGCCAAAGGACAGTTAAACAACTAAAATCTCCCTGTGAGTTGCAACTGTTGAAATGGTTACATTCAACTAACAATGTATTAGGGGTGGGTATTGCACAGAATTTTCATATTGCAATATATTACCTGTATTTTTAAACAAGAACTACTTATAAGCGAGTTAATGCTTGATTTATAGAGCAAAAACACAACAAAACCACTATGCTTGATTACGCTTTAATAACAACTTTTAATCATGATAAAACAAAAATGTGCAGAATATTTTGCACAAATCTAACAAGGAAATATCCGAAGATTTCTGAGTGTTATGAAGATTTCCGAATGCAAGTCAAAATACCAGTTTTCAACCAGCGTATTGCAATACGTATCGTTTTCATGTCTGAACCGGTAAATACCGGTAAACCGGTTATATTGCGCAGCGTTACAATGTATTGTAACTGTTGAAATGGTTATCCTGAGTGAGTGTGTGAATATGGTTTTACAGGGTTTTAGCAATATCGAGCAATATCACAGCGGGGAACACCACTTCGAACCTGGGTGTTCAGCGTGACGAGTGAACGCTTCAACCACGAGGCTACCCCGCCGCCCCGACATGGTAATCCTGACCTAACACTGCATTATAACGGCTACCAGTAGGTCTGGCTAAAATCATAGGTAATCTGAATGATTGTTGACGGGAAAATGTATTATGAGTTTCAGTATGAAAATTGATTGTGTCATCAATAATATCATACATTAACTAACGTAAAGAAATAGAGTGAGTGAGTGAGTGAGTAAGGTTTTAAGCCCCCTTTGACAATATTCCAGCAATATCACGGTGGGGGACACCAGAAATGGGTTTCAAATGTATCCATGTTAGGAATCGAACCCGGGTTTTCGGCGGGACAAGCGAACGCCTTAAACGTAAGGCTATCCCACCGCCCTGTAGAAATAGAGGTTTAATTTACACAGATAATACACAAAGTTAATTCTAAATTATGTTAGGCGGATGTATCTTCCATTATATAAGGTTAAATTTGTTTCCACTCAGTGATATGAACTATGATTTCTTTCAGATTGTTTTGGTATTTTTGCACAAAGTTACTCTTACGATATTTAACGACAATCAATCAATGTACAGTTAACAATTATTGATCTCTTTGATCTATATTGACAACCAGCCCTAGTTACCAGAATACCAAAATACATTTAATGGTGACAATAGTTTCATGACGAGAGATAAACCAGAAAATAATATGGACCACAGGGGTGGAAATAACCCACTGTCTGACGTCCGAGTCCAGGGTTTTTTTCTGTCGGGCAAGCAAATTTGTATATCACACTGTACCGGTGTCCAGTTGACTTTCCAATGTTAATAATATTGTTTATTTAAAAAATCAACAAGAAAACAGCCAGTATAGAACATAAATGATCAGGGCAAGTGATTTTACATGTGCCACTGTACTGGAGTACACTAGCAATTTTAAAGTTATTTCCACCCCTGGACCTGCCATGGTTGGAAGGCAGGGAAACACTTTCACACATTCATGTTTGTAAATCCAGGATAACGAAGATACATCTAAATATACTTCTTAATATACTAAAAGCAGTATATTCTCTCTTATCACATCATGTAATCTTGACTGTGATACAGGTCTCAGATATTCATCACTTTAGAAAAACTCAAAACAATGGGAATGGTGCTGTCTAACCTCAACAAAACTCGCTTAATATAGTTGATAATTACCCTTGCTCCAAGGCTGTACTCAATAATAAGTATGGATCTGTAATAGTTCTATCCATGTTATAGGCAAGTCTAGATCATCAGATAAGCACACTAGGCTTTTATTAGGACAACCTGTTCATGCAGGAACTCCAGTGTTCGTTCTTGAGGTCACATATCAATTCGTAAAATTTCCAATTTCAGAATAGTAAAACACAGCATTGTGATCTCAGCTATCAATTAGCTTATTCGACATTGGAACATACCAAAAAAGACACAAGGGGTGTTGGGACTCTCGTTATTTACAGTTTGTATATTGGTGTAGTGGTTCAACGTCTAGATTCGCCATGGGCCTTGTATCCACCGTGTCATGATATAGTCCATATTCCTGGTTACCTGCTCACCACCAGAACTCACACCCATAATGTCCAGCCAAGCATCTTCAATATCTGCTACAGGGATAAGAGCTAGTGCCTTACTTCTCTTCACCAGCATCCTTAACTCAGCATCTTCTTTGCTGGTCGTAGTGAAGAATGCAGGACACTGAGGAAAACATGTGTCCTTGAACTTCTGCATGTAGACAGTAGAGTGTACAGATGGTGGAAGATATTGGGGAGCGGTGTAGAATGTGCCGTCAACCTAGATGACATCTGCATCAGTCAGAAGCTAAAGGTTGATCGCGGTAGTGAAGATGACAGTTCTCTTCCTCAGGTTTACTATTTTGGCTATCAGGAAGTCTTCACCCGAATCTATTGTTGTCCACTCACCTATCTGGACCTGGGTCGTGGGCAGTCTGGGTCGTTTCTTTCTTCTCTCTCGGTAGAGTGGTGTCTTGATGCTGGGGAAGGTGGGGATGTGTTTGCAAGACATCGTCAGGCAAGGAATCGGCACTTCTTCTGATGTTCCATAGTTCGTCCTCGTAGATCTTGGAGATGATGGATTTTCTTCTCTGGCTCGATCCATGAGACGCGGCCTAATTCAATACAAGCCCACCCCTTCCTAAATGAACTTGGTTTCTCCCAGTGTGTTAACACGGTCTGTTGCACACCGAGAATCGACCTATTAGCATAGAACCAGTCAAGCATGAGTCAACTGAATAGTCTGGCTGACTGTTCAAAAGTCGACGAATTAGGCAATAATCACCCTTGAGAGCAGCATTTCAGTAATGATGCAAGAATTACAACTGACACAGATGAAACTCAATTGCCTAAATATGCATCATTTTATGACAATAACATTTAGAAAACAAGACTCTTTTGGCAGTGCCTATACTATGTGACATAGGCCTTCTATACTACAACAGGTTATAGTTTATTCAAAAAGGTGGAATACTAGTATTTCTCACCATAAGGTTAAAAGAACATTCACTTACTCTGTTTTATGATCTAGTTGATATCATGTTTACTTTCCAAGATTTACAAATGCAGTGCTATTACGTTGACACCACTCTTCACAAAACATGAAAAGCACAAGTGTTGAGATTTCGTTAAAATCTCAAAATTAATGATTGGTCTGTAAGAACCGATCAAATATCGAAAATAATTGGTTAGCGTCATTTATCAAATTTTCCAGTTATGTTTGTTAATGCACAAAAAATATATAGAAAAAACATGTAGTTCTTTGGGGTTTTCACAAATTGCACAAAATGCATGTGCAGATTTCACATCTTTAAACGATGACTACCATGTTAGGAACATAAATTTAATGGAGCTTTTAAGATAAATTCAATCATGACTTGGAACAAGCTTGTGGTGCTTATGAAATGTAAATTTAACAACTCAGGCAAAACCAACCTTGTGAAAAATATTGTTAATCCAAATAAGAGTTCCCAAATTCTTTCTGTTCGATTATGAGAAATGATGATCAATTGCTTAGTCGTTTGGTCACTGCGACCAATCTTCCATTATTTCAATTATTCGGACCACCACTAATAAGCACTGACACATTTACATCATTTTGATTTCTAACCACATCCTTGTCATGCTTATAACATAAACAACCTTTATTCATAGGAAATGATCAAAGACTGTCAGCCTGGTGGTAAGGTTGTCAAAGGGCAGAGGGGGAGTGAGTTTGGTTTTAAGCTGCTTTCAATACTACTTCAATCATATAACAGCATGTCAGCTTTGAATGGGAGGAAGGCCTGGGGTAAGTGAACCACAGATCATAGGTTACTGGATTACCTTGGGGACAGAAGTCAACACAGCAATTTCTGGTACCACATGGATTTATCCCTGATTTTAAACTTATTGCATCTGCCCAGCAAACTGGATATAAATTGTTGCTTGGTCGAAATTTGTTGGTTTATTTTACTTATTTACTCCAGATGTATGTTCAGATTGCATTCAATGCAATAATAATGATGAAAGAATTAAAACCTCCCCTTATAGGATGAAGTTACAGATGTTTACTTTTATCAACAAGTGCTGATATATTTCATGTCAGAAGACACTAGGGTGAGATTGTATTTATCATAAAAATCACTTTTCATTAGTTTTCAATGTTCAATGTCATCAAGTTTATGACGTCAGGGCATTGTCAGGGCATTGTACGAAATCTACTGTCAAAACGATATAAAACGATATCTCCTAGGATATCGTTTGATCTTACACAAGCAATATCTCCAGTGGAACACAGTTTTGGATGATAAAACTAAGAGTGATGCTTTATATCTTTAAAACCATAAAGTCTGTTAATTATAAATAACATTAAGGTGACTTTGGAAAAGTTTTCCTAATCAGGTTTTTTCATTGAGATCTGTTGCAGACAAAAGATCCACTTCTGAATAGGTCTTAATTAACCTTAGCCGCGATGCATGATCATGTCTTGACTCCCAACAGTTAACTGGGTGCACCCCTGCATCGTAGACGACAGGTGTTCACATTGGGCCCCGGACAACGAGGAAACTTCTAAACTTGCAATCACACTAAAGACACATATTCCCTGGCGAGAACAAACATTAATAATGAAGCATAAGTATATCACCCATCCTGATGCGTTGTCATGAGGTCAATCAGTGGCGATCAGCTGTGAATGGACTGTGCAGACTTGGAGGTCTGTCAAGGTCACTATGCAACGCGACAACAGCGAATCCTTGATATTCAACGATAACCAGACTAAATAGAACACTTGGGGAAGGGTATGCGTGCGATGAAATACTGTCAGAATAATAATAGCTGCCTACCATCTTGTAACTTTTCCTTTATTCACGAGTCCACGCCTTCACAAATGTTGATTCACAACCGCCGGCTCAGCGATGTGGTAAGGTCAAGGACGCGCACCTGCCGTAACTTGTAAATCGCATCTTCATTGGTTCGTATCCTGAAAATGGACCAATGAAGATTAGCTTTTAATGGTGCTTTGTTGTAAACTCATCCTGCTACCCAGAGTTCCTTGCGGCTAGCCCGGTTCAAGTAATAAAAAACGAACCCCTGCTGAAAATTATAAATCTCATTATAATTGATTCCTAATCATTGGTAAACCGACACTGTCTTTGTGCTAACTTATCTTGCTTTTGCAAAACTTAAATTTTGATATTTTTTTAAACTCTTACTTTTTTGTCCTCTGTTTCAAACCAATATCGGTAAATGATATCCTTTGTACAAATTATCGCAGTCTTCCATTCTACATTACATATGAAAACAACAACCATGTTTTATATCGCAGTTATTGATTAATACTCGGTCGGATATACATCGTTCCAGATTTTAACACAATGCTTCCTGATTGCGCATGCGTTATATGTTTGTTTACTTCCGATTTGGAGCAGACAAGATTCTGTCAGAAGTTTTCGTGATTAGTTTTCGGTAAAGGAGGAATCACTTTCTTAGATTTTCCAATTGCCCTGTACGTTTCACCTGTCTTACAATCAGCGGAAGGGGTTGCTACCCGTGTCCTATGCGCATTTGTTTAGATTTTCCCATGTAAACCTGTCGATAAACTGTTCTGAAACTTCTGTCAGTTCTGAAGGAAAGTTTCAAACATGTGAAAGAGCACTCATCCACAACAAACAGAAGGTCTTCTTAATCTGATCTATTTCTCTGTAGGTCCCAAGTGTAGAAGTAAAGGATATACTGAAGTTAAATACATGGGTTCTCCACAGACAGTTAAATTTTAGTGTTTAGTGCACACCAATAGTAAACTGAAATATTATATGTAATGTAATTAGTGTCACAAGTTGTAGAATTTAAAATATGATATCCTTAATATATGTTTTCAACATCTTGATGACTATCAATTTTATCCCTTAGTATAACATTTACTTTGATGCCATATTGTCCCCTCAAAATCAATGGTCAAATGGTATTATACCTGTTAAAGGGTCACTGATCCAGAGCAATTTCCGTGGACTGGTTGTTGCTTTTGTTATTGTTTTTCTCCAGTGAGTACCCGGATGATATCCCAGAATTCATGACTGGTTCGTTACCTCTGCTGCGTCATCCTCATGAGCAACTGATAGTATAAATATAGACTGATCAACAAAGATGAAATCTTTTTTACTCGATAATCTTATGTTGATTTTGTTGT
>VKKT01000122.1:106222-126578 GCA_008038995.1 Haliotis laevigata
TACAGGGTTAGGAGAGATGAGAGATATGTAGGGGCAAGGTTCTTGAGACACTTAAAGACTGTACACAGACCTTTGAAGTCAACTCGGTATTGAACAGGAAGCCAGTGCAAAGACTTTGTCACAGGGGTTATATGATCATATTTAGAACTCAAAGATATAATTCTAGCGTCTGTATTCTGCACTTTCTGGAGTTTTTTCATGTGTTCTTTGGATATTCCAGTGAGAAGGATATTGCAGTAGTCTAGGCGGGAAGACAACACTGAAGACAACACTGAACCGTGTGGGACTCCACACGAGAGCACTGTCTTATCCGAAAACTGTCCCAAGACATATACAGACTGCCACCTGACATGGAGATAAGATGCAAACCAAGAGAGCACTGTTCCACTGATACCAACTTGATGCTGTAAAATATCCAGAAGCTTGKAATGATCAACCGTATCAAACGCTGCACTGAGATCTAAAAGAGTCAGCGTTGCCATGTCACCAGAATCGACTAGACACCTGAGATCATTAACAACTCTCAGGAGCAAGGTCTCTGTTGACTGTTGCGGACGAAAAGCAGACTGATAGTCATCAAGGATGTCATGGAGGTTGATATCCTTCAAACATAAACGTGTTACGATAGAACACAGCAAATATGAATTCCATCCAGGTTGTAAACGCATTCCTAAATATCTGTAGATCTAAATATGTCTTGTGTTGGTTTAAAGTCTGAATTCTTTACATTCCAAAAGTTGCATTAATGATTCTAAAGTATCCATATCAACAATCGAAAGTATATAACTTTACTTCAGGCATAATTTGTTCATCATAATATTCATTTTTCATGAATGAGCCAATAAATTAACCTCATGAACTTATCGGTAAAAATTACACGATAATCTGGATCAATTTTCGACGTTCTTGCTATTGCAAATTACCCACCTTTGGTTTTCATTAACTTTTTACCGACCAATGAAACGTCGACATACGGGAAAGTGTATTGGAGGTAATTCGTATAGCCTAGAAACAAGCCACCATGTTCAATGGGCATGCACGTTCTCGAGGCCTTTCTTTTGTCAGTCAGTCAGTTTTTTTAATGTTGAATTTCTCGCAAAACTAGATCATAATCGATGATACTGACCGCCATATTGTTGATATTGCCGACGCAACATTGAGGCTGGTTGGCATTTTAATTTGATTTATTGATGACATTTTTGCAAAATACATGTAGCAGTTAAGTTAACTTCGATAGAGTTAATAACCCATGGATGGATGGATTAATGGATACATAAACCGAGCTGGTATTCCCTGGGTTATTCCATCAGCTGATATTTTATCAGTAACCAATATTTTATACACATGGGCCGTGTTCTACGTGTTTAATTCTCACTTTTTAAGAAGCAAGGACATGTCTTTGACGTATCGTGAGTGAACGAAACGCACGGATCTGTCGCCCGCACAATTGACCCTCCGACGCGAATTCTCAACTCGCACCATCGTTGATTCAAAGCAACTGACGGCTCAAACACATCTGTTTGATGTCTTTCGTAAGACAACGTCTGCAACCTCTTCTTATCAGAGACCAACACGGGCGTATATCTGAAGCATAGTCGTGACTTCATCACCAGAGATCTGTTCCAGCTCTCACTAAGAACCTTACTCTGAACTCTTCGAGAGTTCTGGCGGCACTTCGCTCGGAACTCTGTCTTCACCGTCCCCTTTATGTTTGTGGAAGGAGAGACAGATTTCATCTCAGGGCAGCCCGATGTGGAGAGATTGAATTGACGGATATAACAACTTGCGATGGAATGTTACGAAAATAGCTGCAGATTCTGAGAAAAAATATTATCATTTTAGTGCCAAAATTATAACTGTTAAAAAACTTTTCATGTCGTGAGCAACTGCCTTTTTGCATCTTCAACACTTCAGCTGATGAGCAGGATCGCTAAGTGAGATCGGAACTGTAACTACGAGATTCGAGCGTGCTAATTCACTTTCATAATGAAAAGTTAAAAGTTAGAAGAAAACATGGGCTTTTGAATGAATCCATGCATTTGATGTTATTGCAGTCATTCCGGACCAAAGCCACATAAAATCCGCTTTGTGTTGTAATTTGTACGCTTTCAATCGTTTAATCACGCCTCAGTCTTGCGATTAGATGTAGTTCATTTTCTATTTGACTAAAGAGACCGGTTTGCAGCCCACGGAAACCTGGTATGGATTTTAAAGCGGAGTAATCAGTGGAGACTAAAGTTGGAATTGATTAAACTCAGTCGGACTGGAAAGAAATGAGAAAATGGTGCGATTGAACAGTTTGAGGTTGTTTCATCACAGGCGATGACAATCTTATGTACAGTTTTGAAATGGCCTCAGGTGAGGACAACTTATTGAAACAAGCCTTTGTAAAAATATAACAAAGGGAGAGTATAGACTTGAGGGAATTGTGACTTGCGTTCTCCACAACAGTTCATGAAAGCACTCTCTGGATTTGACAGTTTTGTTCTGTCAATAATTCCGAGCAATCGAGCTAGGATCATGGCACTTAAAAACCAAACCGGAAAAATCAGCAGTAGAATGCACAAAGTCCTCATCAATAGAGAAGGGCCACTTTTCATTACATTAAACCACGATCGTTCAAACATGACTTAGGGGGTGCTCTTAGGAATTAGGGAAATATCTCGCTCAATCTGGTCGATTTCACCACCAGTTTATAACCACCATGTCACGTGACCTGGTGATTAGAGAAGCTGTTTCTTGTTTCAAATTGCCCTGTTTCATCACAACTCTGAATTTTGGGGTTTGACCACAGATTTTATCTGTTTTGAAGGAACAATCCATAGAAACTGAAGCCTTTTACATGATATAAACGTACGAGATTATCTGGGGCCAACTAAAAAAACCTCTTCATTATACCTTTTAGGGTATAACTTTAGGTCTTTTAAGTGCTCACTTTGCCATTACACTCTGCTAATTCAAATATTCACTGGCGGAATGGGAAACACTGTTTGTTTATTGCAGAAACATACCTACACGTCCTTTGTGCAGAGTGTATACAGATACTAAATATGCTGACAAATAATACAAAATAACACCAATCATATGACAAAGACCAGAAATTACCTACCTACATATCCGCGGTGTGTAAAAGATTTGGCTTGGCTGATATGATCCATGATATCCACCCGCCATGTAGATGGAATATTGCTCAGTGCGGCGAAAAACTAAACTCACTCACGCGATATCCACTGATATGAGAAACGACAAATCGCCACTATAGCAATACTATGTCCACAGAACATGCATCTAACTTGATAATGTAAATACAACTAGACGTACCCATGTCATGTGAACTTCTCAACCAAGTGAACACGAGAGGGTGGTTTTCTAAGCGCCATAACATTATATTGCATTATATATTTTTAGGAATATTTTGTGTGATGTGTACCACTCCTGGTAATCCCAACACAATTTCTTCTTTAAAAAGGAAGTGTTGCCCAACTATAACATTTTCCTCTTTTAACCACTTAATGAAAGGCATCGCTTATTCAAGGTTTTCTGCTTGTAAGGTTCTCACAAAGGAGGTGGTCTCCCAAGTACATCCGAAACGAATTGCATACAAATTGTGTTAAGTATGCTTTGTACTTATCGTATATTTTGATAATTTGATGCGTAAGATACGAAACCACACTCAGCGAATAACCGCTATGGTTTCACAACCGCTATTGTGACTCTCTTCTGTAATATACCAGGAATCATAAATGTGAAAGATATGGCTACTATTTACTCGGGTAACACTGTGCCCAAATTTTAAGCGATCGTGCCCCCATTTTAAGCGATTCTTGCGCTACAGACCTCTTGATACATTTTGTTTATAAGCGCCCTCTGTCATGTACATTTTCAAGTACAAGTGCACAACACATCACAACTATTAAGAGGTTTAAAAGTCCTATCATCCTAGCGCCATTGAACTTCTGCTACAGCTTGCCTTTCCTCTCACATACCACCCGTGAAGATCCAGGTTAGAATTGGTCTTCGATAACCCACGCTTGTCTGACAGGATCTGGTGGTCAGGTTCTCTGATTTAGTTGACATATGCTCTCGTATCCCAGTTGCGTAGAGTGATGTTTATTGTGTTGATCTGTGGATTGTCTGGTCCAGACTCGATTATTTACAGACCGTCGCCATATAGCTGGAATATTGCTGAGTGCGGCGTTAAACAAAAAATCAACAAACCAACCTCTCACCTGMARCTCTTTACTTCAGATTCAACAACCCAAATGCCAAATATCAGATCTTAAGGAGCGTCTTTGCTTTAAATCACATCGATGCTGATAACATCTAAATGTATTTGCATAAGATCTTGCCATGCCTGTGTCACCACACGTTGTATAACATACAGGATGAAGAATTAGGAAGCTGAATCAGCCAATAGCAGGACCAGCGTTAAACCCCATGACATGCTGTTGACGGGAGTGATTGAACAAGTAATACAATAAGGAATTACATGATAACAGCGTCAAGCTCATTCTCCACTGTTCACTCCGTATTTGTCAATCCTCCAAAAAGCTTCAATCAACGAGAATAATTAATCAAAAACTACATTAAAAACGGACCCGTGGTTCAAAGATTACGAGGAGTCTTGTGGAACTTCTGAGAGATTTTTGCATGGTTTGACAATGGCATTCATAGTAATCAGGGATCATATGACGTGTTGATTAGAGTAAAGGTTATTGGGTGCATGACAGAAACTAAATTACTAAAAGCAAAATTACTAAAAAAGGTATTCGTGATCAATTTAAAAATGATATCAATTTCATGTTTGTCGTCTTCGTGCATATATTATTAGTGAAGTTTTCATGTTTTTCACAAAATTAGTCAGTGTACTCTGATGTATTGAATGTTAATGCAGCATAAAAGTATAGGAAAATATCTACCATGTTACACAGCATCTGTATACTGCTTGTATACTCACTTATGGCGTATCGCTGACCCGCAGATAATTCAATTATATAACTTAGGAAATATTTGATCTATCAGGTGAAAGAAAGTATACATATATGTTTGGTGGCATATGAAAACTATATTTATGTCACCTGGGAGCTACTTGCGGCATGAAGGAGGAATGAGCACAAGGGACCTACCTTTAAACGATATCTCGAAGACAGTTGTGGTTAGGCGTAAATACAATACAGTTTCTTGGGCCGATCAAAGAACTTCCAGAAGTCTAAAATATACGGGTATTGGATGTGACTCAGGACATTTACAAGGCACTTGACCTAAACGAGGCAATCACAGAAACATGGTGTACTGACGGACGATTAGAAGAAAAGGTTATAGAATATAATACAATAGTCAATAGGTTAAGCTCAGTAATGCCAGAATTACGCTAGTGCTAGGCCAAACTTGCCCCTTGAATACTTACTAACAAAATCAATCATACAGCAGCAGTACGATCGGTAACGGTCCAACGATACCTGGCGGTGGTTACGTTCGCAAGGACGTTGAAGGAAACAACCCTAGAATTGTGTTTTCTTAAATATAGTAAATGACATGAGATGGAAACAAATTACGAAGCCAATGGGGGAGATGTGGTACGAAAATAAGGGCTGAACATCAGCTACACAAAGGTATCCAACATTTACAACTAAATATCTACTTTTCGCAAGGTGGCAAAATAACTATACATGCATATGCAATACCTATATAGTGCGAGACAAACCAGCTACTGCGTGAAGTTACTATAACATCTATAACACACGAATAAGCTTGCCTACCAATACGGCATAACATTATCAAAACAAAACACGCTGACAGTAAGCGATTAAACAGTCAGGGAGTAAAATGTACAGAAACAAAATCCATTAGGAAACTCAAATGATTATCACTACACCGGGTAGTGAGCCGAGCTGCTCCGACCGTTGGGACGCAGAAGGTCATACGGTCATTGGACAGTGAAGGGCCTTGTTTTGCGGCCCGGTGACATCAGCAATTACTTCAAACGATATCTGTTATCTGAAAAATGGACATGATGGATTTCCTGGATTGACGGCTGAGCAGGGAGACAGTCAGGTAGGCAGATAGTAGGCAGGCACCTCTAGCTCTATAAGCTGATTTCCAATTTGAGAGGCATTTTGACCATGGTTTAGTATGGTTCCAGTTTCACCCCCAAAATGCTGGCATCATGAGATACGTTTGCGCGAAATTGGCACAAACGCACACACCCACTTCTGTTCAAAGTGCCATATCAGATGGAAATAGAGGTCTGTATGTGTTGCACATCTAAATAATAGAAGCAAAACACGAGTCACATCGGTGTTAAAGACCCGTTTATTCCTAATTAAACGTAACTGGAATTACCGGGTTTTTTCATTAACTGGTATTAAAAAATAACGAACCGCACCGTGAGTACGTGGTATTTCATACACGGAGACCGCAGGGACGTTGCCATTCTATTTCCAAATGTAATTTAACCATTCTCACGCTCTCCTCGAAAAATCGAACATATGTACGTGTTTAATTCTCCCCTTTCCCGAAACATATCTTTGAGTTACGCTGAATGAACGATTTGCACGGATTTGTCGCCCGCGCAATTGACCCTCCGACGCGGATTCTCCACTCTCACCATTTTGATTTTCAAAGCATCCGACAGCTCAAATGCATACGTTTGATGTCTTTCATAAGACAACGTCTGAAACGTCTTCTGATCAGAGACCAACACAGGCGTATAATACTCGTGACTTCATCACCAGAGATCTGATCCAGCTCTCACTGAGATCCTCCCTCAGAACTGTTCGAGAGTTCTGCAGACGGTTCGATTGGATCTGAGGTCCGACTTCACCTTAACGACTTGGGAGTGAGAAATACATTTCATCTGGGGCAACCGAGGGACCAATACTGGTCAAGTTGAAGATGCGATGTTGTTGTATTTCCGATAGAATGATTTGTCTTGGTGAAATTCATATTGAAGTAACTGATTTGATTACCTAAACTCGGTCAAGGATTGAATTGAATGAAATAACTACACGCGATCAACTGCTCTGATAGTAGCTGAAAAGAAGGTATTTGTCATTTTGGAGGTATAATTGTAAAAGGTAAAACTCCATAGTTTACAATAACGGAGATGTACTTGGTGATTTTTCATTTCGTGAGCAAATGCATGTACATCTTCAACAGTAATGAGCGTCATCGGTTAGAGAGCAGAATTGTAAATATAATGTTAAAGCTTGCTAATACCTTTACATAATGAAAAGTTAAAGTACTTGGGCTTTGGTATGAATTCATTCATTTGATGTTGTTGTAATCATTGGGAACCAAATCCACATTCATCTGCATTGTATTGTAATTTGTACATTTTCAATCGCTTAAGTACGATATACATCTTGAGATAAGGCGTAGTAAAATTTCTATCTGGCTAAAGAGGGTGGCTTCCTGCCTAGTGAAACCTGGAATAGTTTAAACCAGCGTAATTAGTAGTGACCAAAGTTGGACTTGGTCGGACTGGAAAGAAATGATAAAATGTTGTGATTGAACAGTTTGATTTTAATTCATCGGCGGCGATGACGATGTACACATGTACATGATCAAATGTTTGCCACTTTGGAGCGTTAAAATTGTAAATGGTAAAACTCATAGTCGTAGTTGACTATAATAGAGATGGACTTTGCGATTTTCGTTTCGTGGGCCACTGCATTTAAGATCTTCAACATTGATGAGCAGGATGGTAAGTGAGATGTAACCATGATAAAGCCTGCTAATTCATTTTCATACTGAAAAGAAAAGTTAAAAGTCAGACTAAAAAGCATGGGATCTGAATAAATGTATTAAAATGTTAATGCAATCATTCCGCCCAAAAGCCACATAAAATCTGCATTGTGGCGTAATTTGTACACTTTCAATCATTTAGCCTTGAGATAAGGTGTGGTTCATTTACTATCTGACTAAAGAGGATGGTTTGCAGTCTGGGAAACCTGGAATAGATTTTTAACCAACGTAATCAGCAGAGACTTAAGCTGGAATTGATAAAACTCTGGCCGACTGGAAAGAAATGAGAAAGTGGCGCGTTATGTACAGTTTTGAAATGATCAAATTGAGACAATGTGAAAGTAAGAGTTGAGGGAATTGTGACTTGCTCTCCTGACAACTACATCAAAACATAGTCTTCATTTGGCAGTCGTTCCTGTCAATAATTTCGAGCAATCGAGCCATGATTATGCCACTTTAAAACCGAACCGGAAATCACGTGTATACCGCACAAATTCCCCATCAGAATTGAATGGCCGCTTTTCATTACATTAAACCACGATCGTTAAAACATGACTTAGGTGGTGATCTGAGGAATTACGGAAAATATCTCGCTCCATCTGGTCGACCACCAAGTCACGTGATCTGGTGATCCGAGAATCTATTTCTTGTTTTTCAATGACCCGGTTTCATCACACCACTCTACGTTGGACTTGGCCGACACCGATTACCTTTGGTTGGACGAAACAGCCCACATTGAGCGTAAGACTGTTTAGATACATTTTTTACATTCATAATATTTACATAATAATGAACACAGGGAAGTTTGTACCACCAAATATGGAGAGACATATCATAAAGCGCGAACTTCTGATATTTTAGATCACTTTAGCACTTAAATCTGCTGGCTTAACTATTCATTAACAACATGGATTTAGTATTAAAATGTCGATTATACGTATCTGCATAATCTGAATTGGAGGCCTTTCTCAGTTTGACACATTTTAAAATCTAACGGTTAATTACAATACATTCTGTCTCGAATTATGTATACAGAAAACTCTTTTATGACATTGCGAAAACCCAAAGGGTCATGTTTTGAAGAGGGCTAAACCATGCTAACACTGTTGACTAGCGAAAGGGGTGTGTATCTTTAACCATATGAATCAAACCAACTATCACAGGTTTCTTGCCGGTGGGGTAGCCTAGTGGATTTAGCCTTTTGAACGTTAACACCCGAGTTCGACTCCCACGTCGGTACAACGTGTGTAGCCCAGTTCTGGTAGCGACAATATTGAGCAAACGTCGTAAAACAATACTCAGTGACTTGTACCAGCCAAAAAAAGCGATAAAATACCATATTACATAACTAAAGATTTATCCTTGTGTCGCCTAGTGTTGACATTACGGTGTCTTCAGACATCGGAGCAGTGTATATCGTAACAAGTGCACATATTCAGATCTGCATATCAACTTAAAACCCCAGAATAAAGACGTCAAGAACATACACCGTTTCTATTTTAATCCACGTACTATTTAGATACATCTTTGTCAAGATGGGATCATATCATAACAGCACAATAATCAGATTATATATATTCTAAGTCCTTTATTGCTTCAAAATTGACATTTCAACGAATCGCTCCGCAACTCAAACACGAGCAATAGCCCATCAGACATGTCGATCTTTAAAGATAACCACCTACATAGAAATCCAATCAGAGGCGGTTGTCTCGCAACCATTTAAATACATGCGCATGAGCAGCACCACCAACACGACCATGCTTGTTTCTTAGAGACATTATGGCCACTATAGCAGTTGAGAAATAACATGATTAAGCATGACAATTTTGGTGTCTGAAAAGTTGATTGTCTTTCAAGACAGAACAAAAACTATGGCTTAATTAATATCAGGTGTCAGACTAGTGGAAGAGTGGAAACAAGAAGTATGAATATTTCTGTAGACTACATAACGGTAAACTCAATGACGGTAAGCTTCCACGGCCTGAAATCTAGTCTCAGTTGATTCGTTTCAGTGGGGAAAGCACTGACTATTTACGTTTTTGTCACACATTAACACTTTTCAAATGTAATAAAAATCATTCATGGAGGACTGCCAGTCTGATGAAAACGTAACAATTATAAACTATGGATGCATTCAAAGCAGGAAGGTTTCATAGGTTTCATGATTTATTGGTTAATTTCCTTATCGCTGAGCCTCCTGTCAAACGTCAGCATGGTTTATTCTGTGTTAAAAGTATTGTCTTTTCTGTACTTAGCAATGTCATAAAATGTTTGACTGGTTTTGTACCATTTTTTACACATATTTTGTTATTTACCGTCACATTTCGAAGTGTGTGTCTTGTCTGAGTCAAAGTAGTACAAAGTGACATATATTCGATTTTGTTAGATAATCTGATGAATGCACATAGTACCCAGGGCCCCGTTTCACAAAGCTGTCGTAGCGCTACGCTTGTCGTACCTCCTATACTGTAACATAGACTTACGACAGTCGTAGCGCTACGATATATTTGTGAAACGGGAGCCAGGTCTTTGCCGTGACGAGTGAAGGCTTTAACCACTAGGCTACCCCACCGCCCCTAGATAATCTGATGAAGGCGAGGTTCTGATGTTGTTAGGCATTGCTATGTACATATGAAGTTTTGTCCATGGTAGTGCAGACGAACTCGGTTGCAACAGCACGCCATTTATTCATTACAATAAAACAAAGTCTTTCTTATCTGGCGACAATCCCAAAGGCCGTCAAGAAGTGAATCGTGCATTTTCAAGTTACCTTACCCTTTCTACAAAACATTTGTAATTGTTCGCAAAGAATGTCCGCTAAAATATTACTAGTCTGACGTGACAACCAGACATCTGCATGTTTAAGCAACGCTGAGCGTATTTTCTGACGTTGCTGTACTGCACGGAGAATGAGAGATGTGAGTGAGTAGGTGAACAGGGTGCTTATTGTGAAAACCCGTTAATCCGGACTGTAGTTTTCCCAGTAAAATTGTTTGGTTTAACTTATATCCAGATTAATTAATCGTGGTTTCGGTGTAAAACCTTCCCATCGGCTGTCTTCCGTATGTCGACCCGTGAAGGTCCGGGTTAGTATATTGATCTTCAGTAACCCATGCTTGTCGTAACAGGCGACTCACGCGATCGGGTGGTCAGGCTTGCTGACTTGGTTGACACATGTCATCGGTTCCCAATTGCGCAGATTGATGCTCATGCTGTTGATCACTGGATTGTCTCACTCACTCACTCTTCGGTATTTCGGGGTGTACGGTTTAATGGGGTCAGGATTAGCAAGGTTTCAATGCACATACAGAACACAGAATGAAGCGCTTTATACCTTGGCTGATGCCATATCACATGTTAGAAAGTTGAAAGTGTAAGAGTGAATACTGTTTTTCGGAACACTCGTCAATAGCCTAGCCTAACTTCATAATTTTTAATATTTGTAAAAATATATTGGATCCGAGTCAAACCATCGATTAGTACGAAATATTCCCCGCTTCAGAAGTGTGTAACTTGGTGCGTCATCGGCAAGCGGCAGCAACAGCAACAACAACAGTGATAACAACAGCCATGAAAGTTAGAGTGGGTGAATGAGTGAGTGGGGGTGACTTAACTTCGCATGTCAGCTTGACGTGAGAGGAAAGCCAAAAATGAAACACGTGAGAGACGTATGAAACTTTGGTGAAAGCCAGGAGCACGGAATGTTCCTGACAAACTGAGAAACATATGGAGAATAGACATGGATTCAAACACATGATCATACATTTCTGGGGAAACTAAAGCATACAATCCTGCATAGACATGCCCAACAAGTGACCGCAATGAGGATGTTTGTTCGTTGGAAGCAAATTTGACATGGATACCCTTGCAAAATCCCCTAGCAAAATCCCTAGCAAAATCCCCTAGCAAAATCCNCCCCCCCCCCAATTCGAATGAGTCCTGGAAATTTACCGACGGAATCACCGCCCTTTTGTTTGCTCCGGGAGAAAAGAGTTGTAACCCGATAACAGGTTGATCTCCTTAATGAAATGAAAATTTCAATAATGTAAATTGATATTGTTGTAATTGTTTATCTGTTGTTTAAAACACCACTGTTACAGCTGTATGGCGGCAGTCAATAATTAATCGTGATTGCACCATACAATCCCGTGACAATGCATGGTGACCATTTATTCATTGACATACTTCAACATGCATCAACTAAATCAGCGATCCTGACCACCCGATCCCGTTATTCACCTCTTTTAGAGCCTTACGTCATGATAAAACTGGCTAGTGTCGTTCCTGATTACGTTTGAAAAAATATATCGTTATTTGATAAATTACGCCGTTGTTGAATTGAATCAAAGATTCGTCCTAGTTATGTGTCATGGTTTCTCACAACCAGTCCCACTTAAAAGTTCCACTTGTTTAACATTTACAATCGTCCTGGATGCAGAATAACACATTCAGCAAAATGTAATTACTATCCTCCTAGTTTTTGTTTAACATCAGAAGAAACACAAGTTCCAACAAACAATTGCTTGGCGTCTACGAGTCGGTAAATGGGTGCCTGTGTCACAGTCCGTTAGATTCCCTTCTGCCCAGCCATAGATGAAGCAATTCCAGACTGCCATTTGTTCAGAAACTCCTCTCTGACCCCTTTTCAATTAAATCAAAATTGGTTACTTCTATCAAAATATACAAGTATATGTTCTGTGTCAGTGTACAGAACATGCCAGCAACATAAATAACCTTTGTCTTCACCTTCGAGTTAATTCATTGAATTTAACAAATATTTGATTCTTATTCTTACATGAATTTACTTGTCAAAACACACATATCTTGCCTCAACATTTATATCAAAAGCCTCTTGATCAAATACAGCTACAATCAAAATCATTGTAACAATCAAAAAGAAGACTGATCATATTTTACCAGCACCATAAAACGCTTGAAGTATTGTTTACAAGAACCTGTCTCGTAGATAACAAGCGTACCGCAAAAAACGTTGCATGATAATAACAGGAAACATTATGCTAGTAGATTAGTTTTCCTCTTGCTTGGCGCATGGTCTAGGCAGCTGTGTAGGAGGCAAACATGTCAATTACCCCATATAAGGTTCCGCAAAAATTGATTCTCGTATGCCATATGATCTCACGTTCGAATGCTTGTTCCTTGTATTAGGCCTCAAAGTTTGACAGCTCCATAAACGTGCTCGCGAGTTTCATCAAAGTGGTAAGTCCTGAGATCTGCATCACTTCGGACTTACTGGCTTTAAGCACAACCCAGTCAACAATTTCACGTTGTTACAACGTTATGCTCTCGTCCGTACATAGTTATTGTGTGGACTCCCATTTACGTTGTCACAACGATGTGACGTGATACTAACGTTGTCAGTAAGAATGGAAATTATGTTACTGTGACTTCAGTTTATTTATGGGATGGTAATCACAAGGTGTAATGTACAAAGTAGATAATGCACTATGGTATTGTTTTCTGCAGAAATTACGAATAATTCGATGTCACTCTTACGATTTTCGGGAAAGAGATATTACGTCGCATCACGGTCTCAGAAACAATGCATCATAACGTTGTGTAATACTCGATGCACAGCTTGTTGACAACGTATATAGGTATATGCTGTAACGTCGTGACGTTACCAATCTACAATCTTCCCATATCCTTGTGAGAACGTTGTGTGTTAGCTGGGAACACACACAAGATTATGACAAAAAAGGCTCCGTCTTTGAAATTCCAACTCAGGACAATCACATCGTATCTCATACACACACACACGCACGCACGCATGCACACACTGACCTCATTTATGCCTGAATAAAAATCCACCAGGACCTTTTTCATTCCTGAATGAACAATCATTTAACTACCACAAAAACCGGTCAGTTTTGCTTCATTAGAGTAAATAATCCTAAGAAATGAAAACTGACACAAAAGAATAAAAACAACAACACCGAAACGTTTTCGAGCACATTAGATTTAATGAATATGTCAGGAATTATTTCTTTGCTCCTCGAACGCTTCCGCGGAACCGCTTATCAATTAGCTTCTGCCTCTGGTTACCTTCCTTTGTCTGGCAACAGCACCATCGACTCCTTGACTCACCGTTTGCGAATGCATCCCGGGGACATTCATCGTACATGACTGACAACTAGCTCCAATTGCCAGGCCCTCAATCTAATCTCTTGGTAATAATTCGTCCGAGCTGGCATTCATAACCTGTATTACTGGGCTGCATGCTGAATTAAAACGTAATGAACCGCGATTGATCAATGTCTACAGTCTAGAAAACAACCACCATCTGGCCTGTCATATTATGTATCCTAATCTGTAAGTAGTTGTTGGGAGAGTCTAATTTGTCAAGCCTGAATTATTTGTAGTGGCCGCGGGCTAGGTAGAAATGTCCTTTTTTTGTTTGTGTTTCACGAAGCTAATGTCCCCGATAAGATGCGTTAACTGCGACTTCGACATTCAGACTACATATGATTTGATTACGAGCCCCAGCGGGTATGCATGTTACAAGTATGGCCTTCTGCTCGAAAATCTTAACATACTCATTTCCAAAAGTTGAGGAACAACTGAAATGATTATTTACTCTAACTTACAGCGGAAAATTTGAATATGAACTACACCTATTAACAGCAAGAGAATAAGCAACAGTGCAACAACATATATACGTACTTCTTTATCTTTTCATTTCATTTTTATAAGATTAAGATTTACGACCCTGTACAGTAGTGTCTCGTTGATTGTTTAAGTTACTTGTCCTAACTCACCAATCAGAAATGAAACCAGGCTCAATGTCGGGTTTGGACTATCAACCACATGACGGTCAGTCCTATGAGTTTAGGAGTTGGCAGGATATTAAAAATCGTAAACTGGCTGACGGGTCAAATTAAGCCTTCAAAAATTATTTCCATGGAAAGGATGCCTTCGTGTCAGTGTGCGAAATAGCGACTGGCCCGCTATCCCGTGGCTAGTAAAAATCCAATTGGGCAAGTAAATCTCCACAGTCACTGGCCCGACCCCAGAATTCCCTTTAATGGGTATTAAAGTCCTACTGTTCGATTCCAAATTCGGCCCGATTGTGTTTGATGGTCTACACCATGACTTGCTAGTGGGTTTCACCTTGATGGTAAAGAGACCTGCATTTCGTCGCACCTCCTCCCTCAACAAACCGGAACGCAGATAGTCGTGACATATATTTTTTCAAACCGGCGTTATACTGAAGTAACACGCGAAGGTACGGGTTAGAATTGGTCTTCAGTCACACATACTTGTAGTAAGAGACGACTAACGGGATCTGGTGGTCAGGCTCGCTGACTTGGTTGGCACATGTCATCGTATCCCGAATATTGCTGAGAGCGGCGTTAAACAACAACAATCAATCAATTAATCAATCAATATAGTGAAGTATGTTTAATGCACTCCAACAGGTCATTAAGCGGACGAACTTATATCTTGTATAAAGCGACATTAAAGGCAACTCAATGCTGGTTTAAAATTCACAAGCCCGGCATACAACCTGTTTTTGTAACCTTTTTTCGCAACTCTGACCTTCGGGAAGGAATTCCGAAAATATGGGCCCATTTCCCAATTAAACGAAACGCTAAAAGTCCAGCCTCAGATAAGGAGGACAGCAAACACCGAAACAAAACAAACATTTCATATTTCTAATAATGAATGTGTTAGTTCTCAGAATGTTGTATCGCTCGGTACAGAGAGCTGGTGAATACACACACACCCTTCGTCAATGCCACCTTGTAGTGCCAGGTGATGGGGAGCTACGTCTGGTATGCTGGGTCGTGATAAAACTCGATACTGTTCTGCCTCTTGTCCTGTATTCATAACGTACATGCAAACTGCCTTCTGGTGTTCTGTGAATCATCATCTGTTTTGATGGCACCATTGTGTTACCCGTGTCGCGCTGACCTCATTGTGATCGATTACACGGAGAACTCCTGGGATGTACGCTTCCCGAATGATTTAATGGGGATGTAGTGATGGATTGTGTTGCAGCATGGTTCCTATGATCACGGACGTGTCGAGCCCAGCTGAACAGGCAGATGACTATTTTTTAAACAATTATTTCCATTTGTGGAGACGATATTTGTTATAATAATTCCCTTTAACATTCTATTCCAATCCATTTATGATAGTTTTATATTCGGTCAATTATTAGCGCGCCCCGTATATGACATGCTTTCAGGATTGTCTGTATGACGCCTAAACATGTTCCCACGACGACAAGTAGCAAGTGATTCTGGCTTTACGCTACGTTTAGGTCACACATTGAAGTTAATGACGGAAGTATGAGATACATGCTAACGATAAACATAGAGACTTTTCTGGGTTTCATCTACTTTTTATTGCTTGGTACAACGTTTCAGGGCTTGTTCTGGCTCCATCATCAGGTAGACCCAAAGAACAGTAACTGTTCTCTATGTTCATCAAAAAGCATCTTCTAAAATGCCATTCAAACATGTTAACGATACTTGTAACGATGGAATCTCCGGTGCCAAGAGACCCAGCACATAATGTGTACACCATACGCTACATCGTGTCCAGACTCGATTATTTACAGACCGCCGCCATATAGCTAAAATATTGGCTCGTGCTAACAACACTGGACACACACACACACGTGACACACACACAGACACACGCAAGCACGCACGCACGCACGCACGCACACGCAATGGACAGACGAAGGGCATGCTACAGAACATCAGTATTGCCTATATGCCACCTCGATCTGGAATATCTCTGTGCCATACTCTCAATTAACTCCCGCAAAAAACTACCGTGCAGCTCGAGCGATACGGGGTGTGTCTTACAGACACTTCGTTCGATCCGATCCCATCCTAGAGATGTTCGGTTGGACTACAATGCAGAAAAAGCCAATCAAATCTCTGAAGGTCATGCTGCTGGAGGTGAGCGCTGGCAACACCACCACGAGGGCTTGCGTGTTCGCTCTGCGAGATTGGCGCACAGCGGCAGCTCATCCCTGTTATGAATGGCCCAACAATCAATGCGATCCAGTACCCCATAGCTGTAGCGTTGTCCAGTCAAGATGCCGACACCATAACAATAGCTGCGTCCGAACTCTTGCCGTTATGCATTCCCAGACCATTAATGACCCTCATCCAAATTTGCTACCAGATCAGTGTGTTAGCAGCTAACAGGTACCCTTTAAGATCCGAGTTAGAAGCGACTAGCAGAATCGGGTGGTCAGCGTCGCTGACTTTGTCTATGCACGTCATCGTATTGCAGTTGGATCGATGCTTGCGATGTCAATCACTGGATTGTCTGGCTCAGACTCGATTATTGTACGAACCGCCATCACCTAATGCTGAGTGTGGCGTTCATTATGGCGACATGTTCACGCGTATACATATGTATGTTTGTGTGTGTGTGTTTGTATATATGTAATGCGTCTCCTCTGCATCACACACACACACACAAACACAAAGCTGAAATTGTGTATGTAGTTGACACTCAAACGTAAATATAAGTGACATGAATACGTGGATATGACTGTATATAATTATTGATCCCGTGACCGACACCTATACGTATATATAGCTGTCACTCACACGAATGTATAACTTTGTTCATACAATTGTCACGCAAGCGCATTTTACACTTCACTCTTCTGTAAATATATCTGGGGCTCATACCAAAATAAACTGTAATCTCAGACCAATACGTAACTGACTTGCGTATATGTAACTAACATTCACACATCTAACTGACATACGTGTTTCTAACTGATATACGTACATGTGTAACAGACATACGTATATGGAACTGATACTCATACGTATGTGTAACTGACATACGAATACAATGTACGCAACTGACATACGTATATGTAACTGACACTCATACGAATACGTAAAAGACATACGTATATGTAACTGACACTCGTACAAATACGCAACTGACATACGTATATGTAACTGACACTCAAACGAATACGTAAAAGACATACGTATATGTAACTGACACTCATACAAATACGCAACTGACATACGTATATGTAACTGACACTCAAACGAATATGTAACTGACATACGTATATGTAACTGACACTCATACAAATACGTAACTGACATATGTATATGTAACTGACACTCAAACGAATACGTAACTGACATACGTATATGTAACTGACACTCAAACGAATACGTAACTGACATACGTATATGTAACTGACACTCATGCGAATACGTGACAGACATACGTATATGTAACTGACACTCATACGAATACGTAACTGACATACGTATATGTAACTGACATTCACACGTCATCTAACATACGTATTTCTAACTGATATGCGTATGTGTAACAGACATACGTATATGTAACTGACACTCATGCATATATGTAACTGACATTTCTACGTTGAGGTATCTGGCACATGTATATGTAACTGACTCTTATACATAATGTAACTGACATCAACTGTTAAAACATTACACTGCTGAAACAAACGTGTAACTCGACGCTTCTAAGCCGACTAGCCAACTGACACAGTTCCCAAGTTGTGGTCAATCCCGATAATTGAGTCAGCGCCGTTCCACTCTACCATCTCACACACCAGGTGACCCCTAGGTGGCGTGAGAGACTGAAATAAGAGATTTACACAAACACGTACACACGCCCCTCTGTCTGAGAACTTTCATCCGAGAGTTATCATAAACTATGAAACGCTACGAGGTAAGCAAACCAATTAGCTAACGTCGTCACAAGTAACCCAGCTTCCGCGTCAGATGAAAATAGATCATCTCTTCCCATTTATGTTCGTTTTAAGACTCCGATCGCCATTTCTAATGACCACTACCTCGTGTTTTGCATCATTAGTGCTAGGGTATACGTCTATTTTGGGTGTTTTATATTTCGTATAATCCCCACGATGTCTGTATAGTCTAAATCTATCACCGACACCCGTTTTCAGTTACGTGTAATATGTTTTATTGAAACGGGAATTGGTTAAGTGTTCGTCGCTTGAATTACATCAGGACACTGTTGGTTGGGATTA
This sequence comes from Haliotis laevigata, assembly GCA_008038995.1. Lineage (NCBI taxonomy): Eukaryota > Metazoa > Mollusca > Gastropoda > Lepetellida > Haliotidae > Haliotis > Haliotis laevigata. The sequence goes on from VKKT01000122.1 coordinate 125,019, forward strand.
ACTAAAGTGGTTAAGTGTGTCTAGTAATGTCACATGTTCAGTTGACATGACGTGCTCAGGGTTAATATATTATATATATATATATATATATATGTGTAAAGAAACTCTTTACACAAGGACCTGGACGTTGCGAGTTCGATCCCTTCACAGAAATCGATTTTGAAACACTAATTCTAATCCCTTGGTAATGGAATCAATATTTGGATTGGTATTGCTTGAGTCTCATGACTTAACACGTAAATTAGGTTTTTCGATTAGTTTTATTTACTAATTTCCTTCATTATCCATATTTGAACATTTTCCTCTTGATGTTTTTTTGTTCAGATAATGAAGACTATGACTTTTTGTGAATTAATGAGGGAACAGACATAACTAAAATCAATACGAATTCAAGGAGCAGATTGTTGTAGCTCCGTTTCGTCAACGACAATAGGTTGTTCTTTGATAGATACTAATGAAGATGGTAATTACTTGTGTTATGTAATCAGTCGTTAATTACGCTTTGTGCGCACTACAACACGGCACCCTCTAATGGTAGATGGTTGAATGATTGCTGGGTGAGTTGTTGAATGTTTGTGTGACGAGTTGTGTGGTGAGCAGTTGAGTGTTCAGTGTTAAAACATGTGAATGGTTGAGTGGTTCACTGGCGATCTGGTGATTTCATGGTTGGAAGGAACTGAACAGGAGACGACGTATTGAATAGATGAATGAATGATTGAATAATTGAGGGATTACGTGTTTTGATGAGTGACTGAGTGGTTCTGAGCTGGAATGAACGAGTTTTGCGGTGGTTGGATGGTTTGGAGGTTTGTTGTGATTGAGTATTTTGGTATTTGACTGACTTAGTGGTTTGGTGATTAAATAATTGAGTGAGTAATCGTGTTGTCAGTGATATCTGGTCCAGCTGGGATTGAACTAGAAAGTGGCTTGTGGAAGTTGAAGGATTTAGTATTCAATGTTCGTTTGGTGGGTGGTCGTGTTTGATGGTTAAATGGTAAGTAATTTCTTTGAGTGACATGTTTAGAAGTTGGAGAATCAGATAAGGACAAAACTTTATGGATGTACAACCTCTTTATTCGGATGATGCGACATTTCGATTCTTGTACTTGCTTGACAACGATACAAGAGTCTGTATCGAAACGTTGCATTATCCAAATAAAGAAGTTGAACATCCATAAAGTTTTGTCCTTATCTGAATAGTAGGTAGTCGCGTTGCTGACCGTAGAATACTACGTGGTTGAGTCCTTGAGATCTGGTCACTATTAATCTACAACAGTCGGTTGCAATGACACTGCACAGGCATGCTGTTAGTACCACTTGATAGCAGCCATTACACATCTCAACCACCAGCCATTGTCTTCACCCAGTAAACATAACCCTCATCTCTCACACACCTTGATGGCAGCCATTCAACATCTCAAATATCAGCCATTGTCTTCACCCAGTAAACATAACCCTCATAGTCACAAACCTTGATGGCAGTCATTCAACATCTCAACTATCAGCCATTGTCTTCACCCAGTAAACATCAACCTCACCTCTCACACACGTTGATGGCAG